>JAQBSW010011479.1:0-19936 GCA_029291075.1 Eudiplozoon nipponicum
ATATATATATATATATTTTAATAATTTCCATGTCTTTTAATATTACACAGTATATTTCTCATTAGGAAAAAAAAACACATTAATAACAAAGTGGATAAAGGCCATTTATTTCGTGAATACTAATCACCGCTTTACAATCATGCATACATATAGAGCTTGGGTTTACCACTAGCATAATCAATTGTAAACCCAAAATGTATATATATATATATATATTTAATTGTAAAGCGATGATTAGTACTGAAATAAATGGCCTTTATCCACTTTGTTATTAATGTGTTTTTCTTCTCCCACTATATATATATATCTATATATATATATATATATATATATATATATATATATATATATATATATATATATATATATAACTTGATCTTCTGCAAACGTGGTTCCCATATCTGCCTTAATCTGTTTTATTAATAGTGCATTGACATCTGACGAAGGTATAGGATATGAGGTAAAGAAAATTCATCAAACAGTTGACAAAAATTGATAATTCATCATTATCAGTAGACAATATTCAAGGTGTGGAAGCATTCGGATTGAAGTAACTGTCACAACCTAGCTACCATGGCGACTGAAACGGCGTGTACCTGGAAAATAGGACCAATCTGATCACTGCAGAACTGCTAATGCAAATCGACCAAGCACAAAAGATACTGATGAATACGTGAAAATTACTGATACAACTGCGCAGCATCAATCATTCTAAAGTTAGATTGTTTGTTGATTCGCTATTTTATTTGTTAGATAGTTAGAAAGCTCTATATTTTGTTATTAAATCTTAAATCAGTAAGTTAGTTACATTATATGTGTTTGCACTAACACAAGTTTGTTCCCAGTTCTTTGTTTTTTCGATATATTTCGGATAGCGTTTTTGGAATCCTTAAAAGATTTTTAATTCATAACATTTCTTAGGAAAATACAAAATTGCATATATATATATATATATATAAAAAGATTTCATATATATATATATATATATATATATATATATATATATATATATATATATATATATATAAGAACAAAACAACGTACTCCATGGAATAACATTTATTAATAAATCTTATTTCTACCAGTATCTACAGCCATTGTTCTGGATTCGTTAGTATATTCGTTCATCCAATCACACTGTACATGTGTTGTAACCAATCTCCTCTTCGTTATGCTGGCCTTTGCTTTGCGCAATTTAGACCACTGCTTTTGCGCAATTTAGACCACTCCTTTTGCGTAACGTCATTTGGTGTGTCATCGCTTTTATTGTAATTGCGTCCGTAATTGATATATGTGTCGTATATTGCGAAGCGTTGGCTATTTTTAAAGGCATGTCGGTTATGTCTTTGTTCCAGTCCAATTTAATTTCTTTTGAATTATTTTCTGCACGTTTAAGCAGGGCTTCAGCTTATTAATTGCAATAGCTTCAAAAGCTAGAAGCATTTTATCTGTTTTTGCCTTGTAGAGAACTGAAAAATTGTTACTACTAACAGCATGACCTGTGAGTAGTACATGCTCGCAAATTGCTGATTTTTGTGCAGGAGCTGCACCCCCAACGTTTCGCAAAATACGACACATCCATCAATTACGGACGCAATTACAATGAAAGCGATGACACACCAAATGACGTTACGCAAAAGGGGTGTATGTGTCTCTATGTGCACATTCATCAAAAAGAAGTTACAGTGATTAAATAACACCTGACAAATCTATAGATAAGCGTAAGCAATCCCTGTATTTCTGTGCTCTCGTGTTTTTGGATTAAGAAGTAATCGTTTATTGCACGGGTAGAATCATCCAAGTGAAATTACAAAGATAAAACAAATTTCTGAGGATTCACTTGATAATTAGTAACATATAATAAGCTACACAAGTATCACTCATCAAGGCTAAGTTAAAGTGATAAATGTTAAGTCTTCTTTACAAACGTCATGCATAAATTTTACACTTTTTTTCAGAAATGAAGTATTTACTTGAATAACCGATCGCAAAATTTTCACGGTAAATAAGTAAGAGTTAGTAAAGATTGAAAACGTATAAAATTTTCTAATAGGATAGAGACTTCACAATAAAAATAGGCCTAAATAGACATTCAATAATAGCCTATTTACTGAGAGATTGAATTAATAGTGAAAAGAAAAGCTGCCTTGTTAAGATACATGAAGGTTTAATAAAAATATCTTTACTACATAAAGAATTATATAATAAATAATCAAAAATGAAATAATAAGATAATCTTTAAATAAATCAAGATATAATTGATCACTCATCTCCCGTATCTGTAGTCATAATAAATCGACAAGGTTTATCGGGAGCCGATCAAAATTAAATCTAGACATAATGAATAAAATATCCGTAGAAAATTCACTAGGTACGATTTGAAATGCAGCATTAAATAATGGTAATATGTGAAGACTGCACAAATCAGAATCACAAATACGTTCATGTAAAAGAATAAGTATGTTGGATTGCTGTTAACTTACAGAGGGTGGCAGATGAGTATTTAAATTTGTTAATTTATTTTTTGATTTTCATATAATTTCGTCCTAGATTACTTGTTATCTCATTTAACATATTAACTTAGGTTCTTTAGGTATCGTAGCACGTTTTAATTTATCTTTGTTTTTTTTAAAAAAATCTATTTTTCTTTGCACTATTGCTATAATATTTCTTTCAGTTGTCAAGTTTCGAATTTCTTCTACGGCACATTTTGATTTGAACTTACTATCCTAATGGATAATTTTATCATTCGTCATTATTTTTATTAACTCTTATATTTTTGTCATGAAAATTTTGCAGCCGGTTATTCACGACATCTTAACTCCTTCCTTTCACGAATGCTACTCGAGTATACTTCATTTAGGAAAGTAAGTGTAACAAATGGGTCTGACGTGTGCAAAGAAATATCGAATAGATTTCACTTTAGTTTCTCTTGGGTGAGTGATACACGTGCAGTCAATTATAAGTAACGGATAACTTCTCAGTCTTAAACAAACGCACGCACACACACATACAGAGGCTGTTGTACACTTGTCTACTGAATCGCCAGATGTTGTTGGATCACTTTAATTTCATTTCGATGAATGTACACATGTAGACACATACACAAACATACATGACACACACTTACCTAGTCAACTGGCATTTGTGCTTAGGAGATCTACCACTAAGTATAAATGAAACAGTGTAAACTAAATTTACCACTTGACATAATGATTATCGAATTGTTTGTGGAAATTGTATTCCGTTGAAAAAGGTTTCCAAAACTGCAAACCGAAATGTTCAGAGTAAAATCGAAGACAGTGAATGCAAACACATTGTTGGATTAAACAAGGGCCAGGTACTAAATATGTTCTCTGTCGCGCAACATGTTTTGTTTAAAATATATCCTTTGTATAAAGATTTAGTTCTAATTTTGTACCTACTCTAAATAAATTGACACCCAGAAATATTACTTCGTCACGTAATTCATTTTCAATTGTAACTTTCCGTTCCCTCACTTAATTGGCTAAGTTTAAGTCATTTGTCATTTCATTACCCCAACAAATCCAAATAACTAATATTTCACACAAGAGGTGTCATATATAAGAGGTTTGTCTCCATGCAATGCATGGAGATATTTGCTATTATAACTGGCAGTTACTGTAATCAAGGTTTCGATTGAGTACATACATTAGTCAGTATAACCTAAGAACTGTAGATTGTAAAAAGACAATTCATTCCAGTAAACCGGTTTCGCCTTTCTTATGAACTCATCACATACTTGCCAGAATTTGCCATGCTCAGGGCTCGAACTTGAGCATGTCTGCTTTGGAATCTGGTGCTCTAATCACTAAGCCATCCGGCCGCACACTACACGCAATTTTCATTTATATACTAACTAATGTAAATCCGTTAGTCTCTTTCCTTTTTCAGGTTGAGCCCATATGGCATCCATTTAGACCCAAAGTTCGAACTAGCCACCCTCCATCTCTTATTAATGAACAGACACCACATTACATGGGGAAATGGTATTGAAATAAAAATTTATATAATTAAACATGCATTGGTTTAACGGCGTTGATTAAGCACTTTCAGATGATTTAAATTACGTTGTATTTTCGAAAGATTACACATAAAGTAGGATTGGTCTTAACTGTGATCTGTGTATAGATGTCCGTATTCCCTAACATTCTGCCACGTTTAATCGTGTTATGTTTTATCTCTTTTTTACGCGCGCTATAATTTATATCCTCTTTTATTTTAGAATCTTCGGCGTGAAAAAAGGAAAACGGCATATATCTTATTTTAAATATATCACTTATCAATTAAAATTTGTGATTTTTTATATCTTGAAACAACGTATAAATTACGCCTAAATTTAGTTCATTTTTAAGGGACTTACTTTTATTATTTAAACTTATTAGGAATTATTCTTTGGTTAAAATAAATTTTAATAATTAAAAAGGTTTCACCAATATAAAATGTTACTCAACTAGCTCCGAATAACGCGATCCAGCGAAAATTTGATAGCATCCAAGCAAGCCCGAAAACAATTAGATCGGTTTCGACAAACATTCGATCAGATTTACGATAAACTGATGAAGACAAAACATCTTCACAAACTGCATCTCTAACGTCGTTAACAATAACAAAATTGCACAACATTATGAGCGATGAACACGCAAACCGCACACCCTACGCTGTTATCATTGGGGTAAGATGAATCTTTAGAATAAGGCGATACGAAAGACAACATACGGAACAAAACATTCTTTCCTCTAAAAGCTGACAAAGCGGACACCTTCTCGCAAATCCATCTATCAATAAAAGCATAAACAGATCTCAAAAATCACTCTGCAATTCATTGAGAATGACTTCGCCACACACACACACAGAGACATGAACACATACAAATACGCATATGCACGCCCAAATTAAACAGAAATAAACTATTGATTAAAAATAAATATTAAACTGAAAATCTGACCAGCTGTGACTTTCTTCATCAAATAAAAACCATAGTTGTTTTTAAATTCGATATTAACGCAAATCCAATGGTATACATATATTTTGCAGTGTAAACCAACCACGGTATAAAATAAATAACGTAATTCATCCAGTAGACCGTCCGCGAAACGAACTGTTCGTTTAATTTTATAAGTGATAGATTTCATGCCAATCTAAGCCATCCTGCAATTGGGTGGCATGGTGATCAGAGCAACAAATTCTAAAGAAGATGTACACAGGTTCGAGCCCTTCATTGGCAAATTCCGGACAGTGCGTGAAGAGTTCCAGATGACGAACGAAACTGGTTTACTGAATGAATTTTCTTTTCATAATTATTCAATTATTATTTTATACTAAAAATGTATGTGTGTAATGGGATTGATGTTAAAATCAAGTTCGCAACTTTAATTCAAATAATTGTTATGAACACACACGCAACCAATTTTCTTTTAATTATTCTAATGAAAACCCAGGATATATATGAATGAAAGTTTGAAAATTGTTGTGGAGCATTCTCAAAAGAAACTGGTCATAATCCAATTTGCCATTGAATTTGTTTTCTCTTCCTAATATTTATTTATTTATTTATTTATTTATTTTCGTGCATAAAATGTTGCATATCAGAGGAGATTTGCATAAACAAATAAAATAATATTATTAACCACCTGGTTTCACCACCTTGCATGTTTTTCGGCAATCTTCTATTGTTTCAAAATTGTTCGCGTTGCCCATGCAACCGCCGTAAACAAATTGTTCGCAATCTTGTCCGTTAAAGTAGTATTTTCTGAAATCAGCTGCACAAGGTCCAGTTTCTGCAGGCAAATTGCAGCTAGCAGGTGGCCCTAGTATAAATAAATAATTTTAAAATTTTGAAATTACCAAATTAATATTTTTATTTCTTTTATTAAGAATTTCAATAACAAATCTATTTTGCTTAACACTGGTAATATTTTCATATTAAAAATGCTGTCCAAACATTCTTCGTTAACCCCATAATTTGAAACTTTTCAACTGACTTATTTAGGCATTGCATCTAATTATCATTAAGCCAAGCCCTAATAAGAACTAATAGTGACTTGGAACTAACAAGCAGTATCACTGTCCGCAAGTAACTCTCTCTCTCTCTCTCTCTCTCTCTCTCTCTCTATATATATATATATATATATATATATATATATATATATATATATATATATCTTTATTTCCCTTTTCCTTCCCTCTGGAATGAAAACCTGCCAAAGGAAGATCAAATTTGATTTAATTTGGTCGAGTTGATGGACGAAAAATTGTAAATGGTTAAGTCAAATGACGGTCAGGTATAAATCACGACTTCGAAACTGCATTTGCCAAAAATCAAACAATCTAGAATCCATCAAAATTTGAAAGTATTCGAGCACAAGAATGAAAAGGATGAAGAGCAACACGTAAACTACTTGAAACCAAATGAGGCGTAGCGTATGGAATGTGAGCTTGCACAAATTTTAACCTTCATACTCATCGACTTCGACTCACTAAAGAATACAGTGAACTAAGGACGCGCAGTGCATACCGTTGAGTTATGAATAGATAATAAGATTCTAATTAATTAAAGTGTGTGAAATTTAACTGCGTTAATAATAATAACATACATTACGCTCTGTGTCATCATAATGCCCAGCCATGTAAAAGTTAAAAGTGACTAATTTTTCACTGCCATATAACCATAAGGAGTGAAAAAAGTATATAAGTTAATTTAGACAAATAATTAGTGAGATTTACGATAAAGAGAGAGAGGCAGTAAGAAAAGGAATACCTTGCTACTATGAGTAAATTTATCAGGATAACTCACAGAAATGAGGCAACACCATAATGGCCAAGTTAGCATTCGGGCAAGGCGACATCAGTAATACAACTGATCTGCGTACTCTTCGTAATTCGAAAATAATTGCCCAAATTTCACCATAATCCATAATTCTGGACTTTTGGGAAGATAATCAGCGTAAGTTTATGTATTGTTATATTTAAAAACACATACCGCTAAACGTGAATTGACGAATGCATAAATAAATAGAATAAAAAACATATTAACATTACTAGATTGACAAATAAATAATCAGAAAGAGATTCAGTAAATCAGATAATTTTTGTCGGTGACTTTAACAACTGAACTGGACAAAGCAACCCGACATAGTATAAAACAGTTAAATACTGTTTTTTGCGGAGAGCAATATATAGGCAAGTATGTATTAGGTGTTGCGAACTTAGTTACAAATGAGTTCACTTGTAACCAAGAAGGATTTAAAATGAAACATCATGAACAGAAATTATGATCTCATGCACATTCATTTCGTGTTTACTGGTGACTCATCAGTAGGAGCCGATATTACATCCTTTAAATTGCTTATTACTTGTAGAAACATTATTATTGTCATGGAAGCTGAAACAAATCACGATACGTTCGAATCGCTTTGCCTTATTTAATTTTCCTCCAAATTGCAACCAATCGTTGCTAACGAAGTTAGAATAATAGAAGAAATCGAGAATCAGATACTAGAAATATTAAAGCATTCTCTCAGTGGAATGTAGTATTGGAATGAACATTTATATAATTAAACGAACATTGGTTGAGCGGGCGGTGATAACAATTACTATAATCAAGGTTGCGATCTTGATATAAATTTTAAGAACATATATTAATCAGTATAAACTAAAATTTGTATAGCGTAGAAAAGGAAATTCATCCAGTAGACAGGTTTAGTCCTTATTGGGAACTCATCAAGTACTGGTCGGAATTAGCCGCGGACAGGGCTCGAAATTGCGCACGTCTATTTAAGAATCTGGTTCTCTAAGCACTAAGCCATTCAGCCGCACACTACAGACAATTCTTAGGTATATACTAACAAGTATTGGTTAGTCTTTTATCTTTTAAATGGAGCTCATACGGAATTTATTTATAACAAAGTCCAAACTAAACATTCTCAATCTGTCATTATTGAACAGATATCACACTAAATGTAGAAGTTACGCTAGTTAGTATATAGCTGCAAATTGTGTAGTGTGTGGAAGGGTGGTTCACATGTTAGAGCATCAGATTCCAAAGCAGACGTGCTCAGTTTCGAGCCTTGTCCGCGGAAATTCTAGCCAGTACGTGATGATTTCCCTATAAGGACGAAACCAGTCTACTGGATGAAATGTCTTTTCTACACCATACAATTCTTAGTTTATTCTGACAAATGTGTGTTCTTAATGGGTCAGGTGTTTATATCAAATCGCAGCCTTGATTATTGTAATTGTCATCACCGCCAAAAAATTGGTCTACTAAATCAATTTCCTTTTCTACACTATACAATTCTTAGTTTATAATGAAAAATATATGTAGTTAATGGGTCAGGTGTTTATATTCAGTTTAAAAACTTGATTATAGTAACTTTCTTTCATGCTTATTTCATTTGACATAGAAGTAGTGACATAATTTTTAAAGCTTACGCAAGCACTTTCTGATAATTCTCGCGGATGAAATTTTGGAATTCGTAGTGATATTCAACAAAATGCAAGAAAAAACTCCAGCGAATATCTCATGCTATATTGCACATTGTACACTTTATAAACTAAACGAACCGTCGACACTATGTATTTGAGCTTTTCAAGCGATCAATAATTTGATTACACTGCAGTTTGAATTAAGGATAGTGAAAAACAAAATGACATTAAACGTGCTTACATTATTTTTTATGCCTAAATCTGAATTATCATTAGATTTTCAAGATTTGAATACAATTTTAAGCCTATTAGGGTTATCTGCGTTGGTTTTAATTAAATGATATTTTTCATTAAATATTTAGCAATAAAATGTGCTAAATGGTCGCATTAAATAAATGATTACTTTTAAACGGACCAATTAAATACAATATCAATTATAATAAATAAATTATGAAATTAATTTGATATATTTAATTTCATTGCAAAATTTACAAGGAAATTACAGTTATTTTTATCCTTATTTAATGTAAAACAGAATATTGGATCAAATACACCAATCCCGCAATTAATTATTGTTTAATTGTCTTGTCTATAAATATGGGTGTGGCGAAAGCTAAAAACAGCTAATGTTTGTGACTGCATACAAATTGTGCAGCCGACATTTACAGTCACGTACAATGTATGCGAGACTACTAGAGGTGAGAGCAGCATATCTAAGTTTGCTTTCCATATATATGCAACGTGGTTTGGCCCTCGCTTGTCAGTTTGCCGTCGTACTCGAGATGATGATCATGGAAGGTCGAAACGCGTCAGTGCGTTGCGACTAGCGGTAGTTTTGTTATTGCAGTCAGTTTGTCGTCTCCAGACAATTTAACTAACGAGGATGAAACGGCCTAGCCCATATTATGTATCGAACATAAGGTATATTTCACTAACGCATAGAAGTCTGGAAATGTCGACAGCAGAATTTGATTACAGCTTGTTTTTCATCTGCACAGTATAAAAACCATTGCAGTAACAAAGATATAACCGCAGTGCATGGATGAGATATGGTAAATAAGGTACACAGCTGCATTCAATTGAGGACTGAAAATGTCGGCAGCACAATTTGATCGCACTCCGTTTGAAATTTGCAGAGTATGATGACTATTTGAATAAGGAGAATATAACCGCAGTTCATATATAATATATGGAAAATAAGAGAAACGCCGGCATGTCCTAGTAGTTTGGAAACCACGACAGCACTATTTTATTGCAGTCAGTTTGTCAACTGTTGGGTACGATGACATATTGACTAAGAAGGATAAAGCTACATTGCAATTATAAGATATTTCTGGAAATGTCGGCAGCGAAACTTTGAACGCAGTCAGCTTGTCAGTTGCAGAGTATGATGAAAATTTGTCTAAACAGGATATAACCGCAGTGCATATAAAAGATATGAAAAATAAGGTATACGTCTGTATTCTCTAGAAGTCTGGAAATGTCGCCATATTCAGACTTTGCTTCATTAGTTTGTTTTATTTTAAATTTGTGAGAATAGACAAACTGAAGAAGGCAGCCGACAAAGGCAGCCGAAATATTTTTTTCAAGAAAAAAAACTATTGGGTAACGCAGATCAGGTAAATTCGATTAATCCGGTTTCGCAAAAATATTTTACTTTTAAGCAGTATTTCATCTTTTGAGTGTGATTACAGTTTAACTAACGAGGATAAAACCGCATTACAAAATACATATGGAAATATAAATTAAACTGCTGCCCCTCCTTGGACTCTATAAATGTCAGCAACACAATTTGATTGCAGTCAGTTTGTCATCTAAAGAGTATCATGACAATATAATTAACGAAGATGAATCCGCACTGTATAAATAAGATTAGGAAAATAAGATATACGACTGTATCCCCATAAGTTTGCAATTTTCTGCGGCAAAATTTTGTTTGCAGTCAGCACATCAGTTGCAGAATATGACGACCATTTGACAAACGAAGACGTAACCGCATTGCTGATATAATGCATAGAATAACATATAAACGGCTCAATCCCCCCGAAGTCTGGAATTGTCGGCAGCAGAATTTGACTACAGTCAGTATTTCATCTGCGCAGATCCAAAACTACTTAAATAACGAGAATATAACGACAGAGCATATATTGGATATGGAAAATACAATACACGACTGCCTTCACTAGGAGTCTTGAAATGTCAGCAGCACGATTTGCTCGCAGCCAGTTTGTCATTTGCAGAGTAGGATGACTTTTTGCAAAACTTCGACTTAACTGCAGTTCATATTTATAAAATATGCTACACAAGGTATACGGCTGTATCCTCAAGAAGTCTGGAAACTGAGGATTAAACCGCATTGTATGAATAAGCTAAGGAAAATAAGGTATATGGCTGTATCTCCTAGAGTTCTGGAAAGGTCGGTGGTACGATTTGATCACAGGCATTTTGTCATTTCCAGAGTACGATGACAATTTGCCTGAAGAGGATATACGGATCCACCCCTTAGAAGTCTGGAAATGTCAACTGCACAATTTGATTGCAGTCAGTTTGTCATGTGCAGTTTACGATGACAGTTTGACAAACGAGGAATCAACCGTATTTCTCATATAATTTATGGAATATAAGAAATATGGCTCTATCCCCGAGATTTATGGAAATGTGGTCTGCAAAATTTGATGGCAGTCAGTTTTTCATCTGTTGAGTATGATGACAATTTCACTAACTAGAGATGAACCGTATTGTTTATATTATTAATGGAATATATGATATGCAGCTCTATCTCTTAGAAGTCTGTAAATGTTGATTTTACTATTTGACTGCAGATTGTTTTCCATTTGCAGATTATGGGGTTATTTTGTCTAACGAGGAGAAATCGGCATTGCATATATATATATATATATATATATTATAGTAGATAAGGTACACGGCTCTATCCCTTAGATGTCTGTAAATTTTGGTTGCACAATTTGATTTCCGTCAGCTTATCATTGTGCTCTGGTGTGGATCATGAAATATTAAAACCCATCAATTTGTGCGACTGACGGTAGTTTTGCTATTCCTTGCGAATGGCTAAATTAAATAGAATTAGTGTTTTTATCAACTTCGCAATGTGTATTTGAAGATTTTTTTTCACCACTCATGTTGCAGTTATTTATCTTGTATACATATAAATCATGGTGCAGAAAATTATGTCCATTACTGCGTTGTAATTATGCAACCAACATGTGACCCTTACGGACTGCATGGCAACGCAACGGTTTCCAGAATGCTCAGTATGTTCGTGGTACATGCACAATGGATTTCGAAATAGGCTAAATATCACCAAAATTGAGAGTTACAACTGCTTCTGAGCACTGGTTACTCAAGAAAATAAATATACTCTGGCCTTAATCAGTATCAGTTATCACATTTCGCGGTAATCCCAATATCCCTCATTAAAATAAGTAATAGTTATATGTTCTTTGTTTTGGACAACTTACGTAAGAGCATTGATGAATTGGGTTTCCACGAAACTTGAAAATTAAGCTGCTTTTGGCATATCCTTCTGTTACTATTCGACCTTACTTGGTACATGGAACATGACACCTATTAGATAAAGCGTATATTCCAGTTCTACGCATCCAAGATTATAAAGCTCATATGTTTTTCTTTGGGAGATGGCATTATTAACAAGAAAATGTGATAACTGATGTCGATCTAGGCCAGATTATATGGCTGGCTGGAATGGCAGGTAATGAAAATGGCTGATAGTCTCTTGTTCTTCAAATCATTGTGTTGGCACCCTTAACCGGCTTCGTAAGTATTACGTATGTTGAGTTCGATTTGAAGTCTCATTCCGCAATATGGTACATGAAGACGGATTGGGCTTTTACATTGATACGCATACGTATAGGTGATTACACGATCAATAGTCCCATATATTCTAAACCAAATAAACAGTAGGGTAGAAGCATAATTTCGTCTTTTAACGGTAAACACGGCCCGCAATTGTACACGAGAATACATTGACTTCTTCTCATCATTCCGGTGTTTATTTAACGATCTTGGAACTAGGTGTGCAATACCTAATACACGAATTCAAACCTGTTTCTTCTTTGCAAGCAAGATTGTGCAACTAATAATGTTTACAAAATAAATTTCACAATGACGTTTAATAATCCATTTTAATAGTAAACAATGATTTGTTAATTTATATTTTGAATGAGCACATCTATAGAAATTAAACCTAATTGGTTAAACTTTGACACATACACCTATAAAGCAGAATGCATTTTAGTGTGATTTTGTGACAGTTTTGTACTTGCGTGTATCAGGGTTACTCCCCTAGAAGCAAACTCTATCAAATATGCCAAGAAGGATAAAACGAAGTCAGCATGAGCGGAAGCAATAATCTCATGCGCACATGCAGGTCATCCTTTCTGGGGAATTATCAATAGGAGCCGGTATTACATTCAATACATACGATATATTTGGGTGAGGAATGCAGTAAAACTGGACGGCACAATCTCCTGTACGAATGTGTAAACCTGCAATAGTGGAGTTTGCATCATGTAAAGTCTTCAACAGTGCCAATTCACAGCCAACATACTATAACTAATATATACTAAGCTTGTAAATTGTACCACTGTAGATACCATGTCGATTTATGTTGGAAATGGTTTAGCCTTTTGATCATAAATGAACTATTTATTTACTAGGTGCGCAACACGTAATACACAATTGTATATATATATATTAGATCTTCGCAACAAACAGTATCTAATTTTTATATATTTAATTGAATGATTTCATGATTACCGCGAAATCTCATAAGTGATATCGATCAAGTGTATGGATTTGCTGGAGTAATAGGTGTTTAGAAGTAGCCGTAATTCTCAATTTTCGTGAACTTCAGCATACTTTGAAATCCAATGTGTTGGTAACATGTAACTATTGGGCAACCATAGTGTTGATATCAGATACTGGCACAACAGCAATGGAGTCTGTACCATTTGTAGGCTCGATATATATATATATATATATATATATATATATATATATATATATATATATATATATATATATTACTTAGTGAGTTGGCATTTAAGTCGCATGTTCGAGGATTTTATATGAAGTTAGCCTAACTACTACAGGTTTAAGCATTCTTATAGAAGATTCCACTGTACAATTGTCCAACAATCCTCACGAAAATATATGGTAGGTATAGGGTGTAATACCAGCTCCTACTGATGAGTCGCCAGTATGTACGAAACAAATGTGCACATGAGGTTACAGCTTCCGTTCAGGTGAACGTTTGTTCTCTTTGTCGTTATTCATCACACATTGTCACCGTATGTTGTTTCTAGTAAGCTTAATTTAATAATATGAATCGTTGTTGTTTAATAAATTGAAACCCGATCTATGTCACCCTAAAATGAATTCACTAGAGTTGACATGAAATTTATTATAATATAGGGCATAAATTTGGTTGATATCTCATAATTTTTATTGTCTCTTCATCCATAGCGAATGTCTGTTGGAGTTTACTTTAAAATAAAAAAATCAAATTATTTGCAGGTTCTTGATAAAAAGAAGTGAAATGAAACTATCCTTTATATAGTAAATGCTTTCTAAATTTGTAAAATGAATGCTATCAAAACTATTACTTCAAAAGAACATTTTAACCTTTCTTCTAATGCTAATTACTACCTATGTAAATTTATTAACAAATTAAACGGCCTAACATATATTTATCAATGGGAATAGTTAAATGAACTGTCGTTTTAAAGAATATTCATGCTTAAAGATTATATTACTGCATTTTTAATAAAATAAGATGGCCGAAAATAATAGTAAATGAAAGATATAACTATAAGTCTCCCTATTCATTATTAATTAGTATTTCCAAACTTACCAGAAATTGTACGTCGACGTTGAGCTACATAAAATTGGAAAAAAGACAAGAGCTTAACCACAAATATCAGCACAAACACAAAAATATTTTCATTATTATTTACTGCATTTGTAAGAAGTAACAATGGATATGTTTTTAACAAACTTACAATTGATATGATAATAATTAAACAAAATTATATTTATTCAAAATTTGGACCAATTTAATTTTATTAAATTCAAAGTCATAGTCACGACTTAGATACTGTTTGTGCCGGAAATTTTATATATATGCAAGAATGTATTATGTGTTGCGCACCTAGTAACATATTAGTTCATTTGTGACCAGAATGATAAACCAAATACTGCATTAACGAAAAGTATTAACTCGTGCACAGTTGTTTCGTGCGAACTGGCGACTCATCAGTAGGAGCCGGTATTACGCCCTTTACCCACTACATATTTGGGTGAGGATTGTGGGCAAATAGGACGGCACAATCTTCTATATGTAGTAATGCAACTAACTTCATATAAAGTCTTCGACAATGTGACTACAAAGCTAACTCATTATATATAATATATATATACCTAAACTGTAAATGGTACCAACACTATGGCTATTGTGTCAGTACTCGATACCAACATTATGATAGCGACAATGTACATGGTACTAACACTATGGTTGCCAAGTCGGTACGTAGTTGTAACACGCGGTATTTCATTGTAAGCTAAAGTTCACCAAATTTGAGAATGGCAACTATTTATAAACACTTGCTACTCCAGCAAATCCCTAATTTTTGCTCATGCTGTTTTTGGATTATCCTTCCGGTCATATTTGAACTAATTTGTTACTAGGTGCACATCATCTAATACACAATTAGTTTCTACTTAAATAGTTATTCACCTATCATTTAAAAAACAAACTTTTTGAGTTTACGCACGCTGTCGTTGAATTGCGCATTTTCTCTAAATTGTACTAACGTAAAATAACGATCTTTACTGCTATTATATCTATTTTAAGCTTGAATTATGCTAGCATTTTTTTTTAAATACTATTTTTTTGAAAACTAATATGAGCATTGATATAACTGATTTGAAGAATTAGTGTCGTGTATTTTAGTCTAGTTTTAATCAAAATTACATAAAGCCTTTAAAATAGTTTAAGTATACATTAACCAACAAGCTAAATTTAAATAAATTCATAATATTAGCAAAGCTAAAAAATTTAAAAGTTATTTTTGGCCGAGCTTTATCTTTATTTGGAAAACATCACTTGCTATGTTTATATATATATGCGTGTGTGTGTTGGTAATATAGACTAAACGCTGCATAATATGCCAAAATAAAATTGCTCTAAATCACCGGTTTTAGTTATATTTGACATTCATCAATTACTTGCCAGAGTTCCTGAAGCCGGGGTTCAGACTAAGCCATTTTTCAATTAGAGTCTAGCTACCTATTCAATGCACGGCCTAAAGCATGTTCTTCATGCAGTTATGACGAAAGATAGACGCTCCAAAACTTTTTTAGTCATGCTTTTCTCTATTTAATGCTAATCAGGCGTTTCTTCCGGAAAAAGTTACATCTGACAACCATTCCACAATCATGCACAGCCATTAAAAAGCCAAAATTGGTTGATGTTTCACTGCCATATAACAAAAAGAAGTGAACATTTTAATTCGCATTGTTCGTGGTTAAATGCAGACTGTAAAAGAACACCAGGTCGCCCATTCCTAGTGGATTTAATATTGAATTAAATTATTCTGACAAGATTTAAATTATGTATACGTTAACACAATAAGTTAAGCATGACACAAATGAAATTCATCAGGTAGTCCACTTTCGTCCATATATATATATATGCATATGAATATATATATATATATATATATATATATATATGCGTATTAAGAAAAATAGGACAAATTAAAATTGTATAAATTTTGAATGACAATTTACTCATTGAGAGCTGAATTAAAGCCTTTTTGCATATAATCGGTACATTCAGAACCCTAAGCTACATCAAACTGTCAAATTGAAATCAAATTCAATACTTAGGAGACGGGGTCACCAGTCGCTCACCCACTTACTTTCTCAGGGCACGTATGAATAAGGCTCTTAGGCGCTGAACAAATATTGCGCGCTGAAATTGACCGAATTTACCTTTTCAAAGTATTTGTTTTCGTAAGACTATTAATCTAATCCACCACCAACGTTTCGGTGCTTCTTTCTTTTTTCACAGACAGTGCGTTATGCAGCGTAATCAAAACGAAGAACAACAATTATTAAATACATTTCTTAAGCAAGTATACCATTCTCGTGTAGACTTGAAGAAAAACATTTAGATGAACCGCCCTCTTTGTAAATTCGGTTATATAATCATATATAACGCACATCATTTTTGTTAAAAATTATTTTCCTTAAAGAGAGAGTTAAAATATACTGAAGTTGCTAAGACGTCCAACAAAAATAGCATAGAGATTGTTTGGTTTATTGAATGATTCCATTCAACTTAATAAAATTTTAATTCTGTCCCGTTAGAATTCAATGAATTTTTATTTTAATTAAGGTAGTGTGAGTGAAATACAACACTTTAGCCACAATAAGACACATAACATAAAATCAAAACTCAAATTTATACTAGCAGTTCCCGCAACAAATAAATGAAAAATAAGTATTCACACGTCCTATTGAAGATCATATTTAATGTTCACGGCAGCTTAAGTCTTCGCTCAACGTTCTTTACATATATGCAATTCTGGATGATAAATTTAAAATTCTTACAAGTCTTCTTGTAAATGAGACCAAAAATTTTTTTTAAATTAAGAATTCCTGGCTTGTTAGCGGTCTGAATGTAGATGCAAAAGAAATAGGGTCATTCTATTCCAAACACTTTAATCCACTAAACACTAATAAGCAATTTAAAACTATATTTTTAATTTTTGCAACACAAATAAACCCACGAAAAACCATACCTACCTGGATATGAAGGCCGGACTTGAGCTATTTAGAAGATCAATCAAAAAGAAAAGTAAATTTAATGGTCATTTAAAAATATTAATTCTTTTTAATTTTAGTACATTTCTGGGTAATTCCATGGTGTTACTTGATTCGAAACGTCATAACCAAACTAGAACATGTTTCATATGCAATTAACCTATTGAATGGAATAAAAAATGAATTATTACATAACCTGGCCTGCGCCATGTGTTGACTATCAAGTTTGAATTCGTATACACGATCGCAAAATCAGCTCAGATCAAATTTTGCATGAACATGCGGGTTTTTTTCAAGTTTAATATATATATATATATATATATATATATATATATATATATATATATTACAAACTGAAAAGGAAAAAAAAGATGCGCATACGGTGACAGAAGTTTCCAAACAATATGAGCATTCAACACTGCAATCCACACCATGTGAAGAATACTAATTTGGGCAAAATTTGAAACGAGAGACTACACTTGGAAAAATAGCATTCATACACGTAACAGCGAAAAATACTAACATATGGATAATTCTCAATTCATCAATACAACAATGACCGGATCTCATTGAGAAGGATCTGTACATTCAAACAGGCACACTTACAGACACAAACGCATACACACTTACCAATCAGCCAAAACAAGAATTATAAAACCGAGTCATAAATTTTGCCACCCACATATTGAAATGAAAGCCCAGAATGGTTATAAATGAAAGATTGTACAGCGAAGTTGAGCATTCTCGAAATAAATGGCCATTATCAACTTTATTATTAATGTTTCTTCTTCCTAATTAGAAATATACTTTGTAATATTCGAAGGCAATGGGCATAATAAAGATATATATATATATATATATATATATATATATATATATATATATATATATATATATATATATATATATCGTTACAAGTTTAACCAATTTTTAAAATGTGACAAAGAATAACTGTAATCCATGGAATAAGATATATAAGCATTAATAGACTTTCGTGGAATAGGGAAACCACGTTGCTTTAATAAATTTATCGACCAAGTTTCACCATTTTTTTAAAATATGTGAAAAAAGAACTGTAATACATGGAATAAGATAGATATGCATAAATAGTCTTTCGCGGCACAGGGATTTAAAAATGGTGACATCTGTAATGATAAATTAATTTAAGTAACGTGGTTACCCTATTCCATGAAAGACTGTTAATTCATATATATCTTATCACATGGATTATGATTGTTTTTCTCATATATATATATATATATATATATATATATATATATATATATATATATATATATATATATATTTCACACTCTCTCTATGTTCACATATTTCTATCTTGTTTTTAATTTCTCCAATTCTATATATAAAGATATGTTCATTAGTAGATATTTAAGAAGACCATGCAGAAAGAAAAATTTTCTTATATCTGATAAAATTTACTTTGTTTTTTGCAATACAGGAAGGGTACAAATGAATTTTAAAGCTCAAAAATTTCCAAAGGAATATATATATATATATATATATATATATATATATATTAGATGATGGATAAATAACCTCTAAAATCTCCTTGCTTATGAAGAATGTTGCCAAATGCTAATTACACAGATCCAAATTATTGTACATTTCCTCGAATTTTCAACAAAAAGAACATCCTTTTACGACTTTAATTTTTTGAACAGCAAGTAGATATTTTGAGCAAATTTATTAAATCAGATGACTTTTCCCGCCTGACGGGTGTGCAATTTCAAAGTACAATTAAATCGTGAATCCGGAAAAGGAGACAAAAGGTCATTGTTCATTCACACCTTTAATGGTAGTAGAAATTCAATTATGATTAACAGCACGTTTATGAATAGTTAAGTGGGTTTGTTTTATCTTTACAACGGGTCAGAAATAAGAAAATTTTCTAGTCCACTAATCAAAATCAAAATGGCAAATGTTTCAAATAAATATAAACTCTAATTTTCTAGAGGAAGTATCTGATCGGACAAAAATATATCAAAAATATTATTAGAAATTTAAAACGCTAATATTGAGTTAACCGAATATTATTTGTAAAGAAAAATATTGTAATAAATTCTGGAGCATTCATATTTAAACCTTCTGTTTATTTGTATTGTTAGATCGTGCTCGGTTTCAATTTTTGCATTCTTTCTGACTTGATAGTTCTCTCTCTGGTTTCTTTTAGCCACCATCATATATATGCTATATAACTTATACCATACCTGATGTGTGCAAAGTTGATAA
This sequence comes from Eudiplozoon nipponicum, assembly GCA_029291075.1. Classification (NCBI taxonomy): domain Eukaryota; kingdom Metazoa; phylum Platyhelminthes; class Monogenea; order Mazocraeidea; family Diplozoidae; genus Eudiplozoon; species Eudiplozoon nipponicum. The sequence continues at coordinate 19,570 of JAQBSW010011479.1, forward strand.
ATGCGTAAATATCCACGTGTCATAACTGATAGATAAGTAAATACCTAGAATTTTGATCTTAAATCTGAGTACATAAGGGAACTGACTAGAGTGGTATCAGGTCTAAGCCTAATAAACTTTAATGATAAGAATAGATCATCGAACTCAAGATTTCATCCTGATTTCAATTTTCCTAAAACGTGTTAAAACACTCAGACAAGCACGTGCATAGCGTCAATTGTGCTCGTATTAGGAAATTAAGCAAGAACCTCTACAACTGTAAATTCCCATCCGATGACGCAAAACTAGGCAATACAATTTAACAATAATTGATTACGCGCATGGTGGTAACAATTCTTCAAATCAAGTTTGCGAGCTTGAAGTAAAC
>JAQBSW010011480.1:0-19932 GCA_029291075.1 Eudiplozoon nipponicum
GTTACTAACACAATAGCCATAGTGTTAGTATCCTTTACAGACTCGGTATATATATTATATAGTGTGAGTTAGCATTGAAGTCGCATTGTCGTTGACTTTAGATTATGTTAGCTTCACTATTACAGGTTTACACATTCGTCTAGGAGATTGTACCGTCCTATTATTCCACATTCTTCTACCAAATATATAGTGGTTAAAGGGCGTAATACCGGCTCCTACTGATGAGTCGCCAGTAAGCACGAAACGAATGTGCATGAGATTATACTTTCCGTTCATGCTGCCTTTGGTTTATCCTTCTGGTCACAACTGAACTAATTTGTTACTAGGTTCGCAAAACCTAATACATACTTGCATATATATTAGTTCTTCGCAACAAACAGTATTTAACTGTAATATATTGAATTGAATGATGTCATGCTTACCGCGAAATGTGATAACTGATATCGATGAAGGCCAGAGTGTATGGTTTAACTGGAGTAACAGGTGTTCGGAAATTGTTGTAATTCTCAATTTGGGTGAACTTTAGCATAAATTTATATCCATCAGGTTGGTATCATGTACCGACTCGGAAACCATAGTGTTAGTATCCGGTACTCATCGATTTCAAAAAAGGTATCAGTTACTAACACAATGGCCATAGTGTTAGTATCCTTTACAGACTCGGTATATATATTATATAGTGTGAGTTAGCATTGAAGTCGTATTGTCGTTGACTTCAGATTATGTTAGCTTCACTATTACAGGTTTACACATTCGTCTAGGAGATTGTACCGTCCTATTATTCCACATTCTTCTACCAAATATATAGTGGTTAAAGGGCGTAATACCGGCTCCTACTGATGAGTCGCCAGTAAGCACGAAACGAATGTGCATGAGATTATACTTTCCGTTCATGCTGCCTTTGGTTTATCCTTCTGGTCACAACTGAACTAATTTGTTACTAGGTTCGCAAAACCTAATACATACTTGCATATATATTAGTTCTTCGCAACAAACAGTATTTAACTGTAATATATTGAATTGAATGATGTCATGCTTACCGCGAAATGTGATAACTGATATCGATGAAGGCCAGAGTGTATGGTTTAACTGGAGTAACAGGTGTTCGGAAATTGTTGTAATTCTCAATTTGGGTGAACTTTAGCATAAATTTATATCCATCAGGTTGGTATCATGTACCGACTCGGAAACCATAGTGTTAGTATCCGGTACTCATCGATTTCAAAAAAGGTATCAGTTACTAACACAATAGCCATAGTGTTAGTATCCTTTACAGACTCGGTATATATATTATATAGTGTGAGTTAGCATTGAAGTCGTATTGTCGTTGACTTTAGATTATGTTAGCTTCACTATTACAGGTTTACACATTCGTCTAGGAGATTGTACCGTCCTATTATTCCACATTCTTCTACCAAATATATAGTGGTTAAAGGGCGTAATACCGGCTCCTACTGATGAGTCGCCAGTAAGCACGAAACGAATGTGCATGAGATTATACTTTCCGTTCATGCTGCCTTTTGGTTTATCCTTCTGGTCACAACTGAACTAATTTGTTACTAGGTTCGCAAAACCTAATACATACATGCTTCTACATTGACCGAGTGCCCCGTACACGGTACAAATCGTGCTGCACCTACTTTTTGTCAGGTCGGTTAAGTTACCTTACTGCGCGTTACATCCGTTACATTTGAATATTTGTTGTTGCGAATTTTCTGGCTTTGATCGCATTTACTGCAGTCCTTTCAAAGGTGCTTGATTTAGTCGCCCGATGTACATCTTGGATCTTTCTTTTTTATGACCTGTCCAGTTTTGTACTGAGCCGACAGAGTTTTTAACGCTTGGCGAGGGAACTTATTGTCATATAATAAACCCTTTCAACGGAACCTGATTCGATTGCTTGATGTAGGTTATGAATCTTCCTACTTTATGGCCTGTCAAATTTTATAATGTTTTGACATAGTTCTTATCATTTGGCGAGGAAACTTGCTATCTGGTAGGACATTGTCCATAAATTTTTCAGAATATTTTCTACCTTATCATGTATCATATGGTAGAGTTAAATTCGCTTACGCGTTATTTTCATTTTATATCTTTAAGCACAAGTAACACATATAAGATGAACAAAGAAACTTCTCTTCCGTAGAATCGGTCAACACCTGCCCTATAAGTTGATCCGGATTAGAGTTGCACAATTCGCTAAATTAGCAATTGCTGAACCTACCCAAAAATTTTATCTAGTGGGCAAAAAGTTTATGTACATTTGAAATAATGCTATATAAATTATTTCATTGAAAAAATACACTAGATAATCTTAAATCACACAGACATGTATTTAAACTTATTCACATATATATTAGTACAGTTAATGCGTTGAAAACGAGATGTTTTACAAAGTTTAAGTGTGTAATTTATTGTTATTTTACTTTCTACAATGTTAAGCACTAATTCGAGGGTCTCGGGTTTTGGCTAAACAAACGTTCCATAGAATCAAAAATGAAAGCCTAAACATAATTTCACCAACGGAAAAACATAAATGTTAGGCAAATTTATATGCCAAGAGCTAGAAGCTAGAAATCTGGTATTCAGGACAATTTAGTATCGCCAATTGGAGGTATAAGCTACCTCAACAAAAAAAAAACAATAAAAACAAAAATGGAAAAGACGAAGCTGGCGGACTAAATTTTGAACCTTATTGAGATAAAGAACGAAATATGTAAAATAACAAGTCGACAGGCACAACAACCGAATCATTTACACGGCAAATTAAATAATCAGCAATTACTTGGAGGTCTAATTCTAAAAGAGGCATTTGTTGAAAGCAAAATTTCTGCTAAACCAAAATACAATCCATCGCATCCTACAGTCGATCAGTCCATCATTGTCTATGTATACACGTACAATAGCTGCACAGAACCTTCATTTCACAGTTCTGACTGTGAAAACGAAAGCATTTAAAGCTTTACATAGCTTTCAAAGAAGGTAACCGTTCATAAATAGTCGAAAAAAAAATTGTTTACAAAACATGATCTCCAAGCCAGGCGGATTTACGCGTGTTTTAGAAGCACGAAATAAAAAAGACTCGCGAATGACGAAATACGTCGTTTGCTAGATGCATTTTATGCATCAAAGTAAAGAGAGGCCAACCCTATATTAGACTTTGTAAACAAAATACTTTTCAATATGAATGTATAATTTCTGAAATTGCTCAAATGGAAAATACACATTACATAAAGCAGTTTAGTTGTTCAAAAACATACCATTTTGTGGTTCGATTTGACACTGTGAATTTTCCCTCGAAGATGACGTTGGCCGGTGAGTCTTGTTCGATGCTGCAATTGTAGGCGATTCGTGGACACTCTCTGTTCTGTTTGACGACGTTGTGTTTTCAGTTGTGCATGTTGCAATCGTAGTAGTACTGCTAATTGGACTAAAGTGATTGCCCTGGACGTCTAAACAGCAGAAATTTAACTCCGCCAGATAGCCGTCTGAAGGTCGGGTTGCTAGGAATTCCTCCGCTAATGTCTGAAAGAATGGAGGCTGATGGTTACGAGCAATAACATGCGACAAATTATCAATAACAAATAAGCTGTTTTTCTCTGAAGGACACGAATCCGCGAATAATATGACTGTTTCGTCAAGTTTCATCCGTAAGTAGGACAATAAAATATCTACATTTAGCTGTTTATTAATAAATAAAATTGTTTTGGCTCAAATATGCAAAAGCTCAGATACGCTGATCATACGGAATCCGTCTAACTTATAACCTTATTGAATACATACACACACTGTTATAGATTGACACCATTTTTATCGTAAACTTATCCGAATTTCACGCACCTGATTTATTTTTGCGAAAATTGCTCTATTTAAATATAATTGAAAGCAAAAATGTTCTTATTTTATTTAATTTTACGCTTGGCGAATTGCTCGAATGAAAGAACATTTCAACTTAAGCACCTGCTTCAAATCAAACCATGAATAGTCGTCTGTAATTGCACCACGTATTATTATCACCTCGCACGTAAGTTCTACGGATGTAGCGATAAAAAATAATTACTAAATACAATAACAGAAATGAATTAGCCACATACGAAGCTTTATGGATAGAAAAAAATCTGCCGCTGGATTTATGCAAGCAGAAAAAGCAACAGTCTCAATTAGATGCGGCCATAATTAAAGTAGCTTACCGATTGTATAATGAAGTTTAAAAAGCAACATGTTACGTTGATTGGCAATACAATTAATCAATTATTGATTGCGCGGGTGGTGGTAACAGATCTTTAAGTCAAGTTCGCGAGCTTGAAGTAAACACCAATCAAATTGTATTCAATCAGTGCGTGCGAATGGCGGTAGTTCTGTTCGATGACTGGTTAAATACAATGGGATTGGTGTTTAATTCAAGCTCGCAAACCAATAAGGACGAAGCCGGTCTTCCTGGATGTATTGCATTTTCTACACTATACAGTTCGAAATTTATACTGACAATTGTATGCGCTTAATTTGTCAGGTGTTTTATATCAAGATCCCAACGTTCATTATAGTAAACAAAATATTTTGACAGAAAATGTGGACAGAGTTTCCTTAAAGCCTTATTCTGCTAGACAAGAACCAGGTAAATGTAAAAAATCCGGCCGCGCATAATACAGTTTATTATAATTCATGTCATTGTTAGATTGTTTGACTTATTAAATTAAGATATAATTATTATTAATATGCGCAAATTTAATTTTTTTTAAATGTTTTACCCAGATTCACCTAGTCATTTATTGATTTTTTGACTGACTAATGTGAATTTAGCGAAAGTGACGATATAGTTATTCATTGGAATGCATGATAAAACTTTCTGCCGACATTCCATCCAATAGGATAGTTTTTTTAAACTCTGCGCAACAGGTAATTAATTTATTTCCTAATCTGTTTTGTAGGCTTAATCTTTGGCTTTTCTCCTAAGTCCATCCTATATTATTTGTTATCTTACTGAATCTATTACCTTTGGTCTCTTTTGGACATTAACAATTATTAATGAAGATATCCTTCAAATAATTCCTTTCATCTACATCATCACTTTGATCTTTTGTAAGGGATAATTGTCGATATCTTTGTTTATGAACTTCATTTATTTTACTTCGTATAATAATAAAGCTTATAACATTACCAGCTCTTAAATATTCAACATTAGAGGACTTTGTGGATGGTTTATGAGTAAAAATTGTTGGTGCGGTGTATGCAAAGAAGAAATTCCAATAATCCCTGTAGGTTAACTTATATGGGCGCACTCGTGCATGTAATAGTATTTAACAATATAATTCTACAGTTATAAACACAACACAAAGATGTTTTACGCAAATCGAATAAGCAGTCAGTTGCAGTTATTAGATATGCCAAGCAATTTAGGAGAAACTTAGCACATGTCTTGATGGTCGCCAACTATTTTGTGGAATCATGAGCTTAATGTTGGCTAAGTGGCCTAAACTTTAGTCACGAAATATTCGAAAGTGAAATAGTGTCAGCGGACGTGAAAACATTGTGTTGAACAACAAATATCTAGTAATTACAATGTTTATTCAAATCAAGTTTGTGAGCTTGAAGTAAACACCAATCCCATTGTCTTTAACCAGTCGTCGAACAACATAACAAAAGTACCGCCAGCCGTAACGCACTGACGCGTTTGGACCTTCCATGATCATCATCAGAGTACGACGGCAAACTGACTAGCGAGGATCAAACCGCATTGCATGTATATGGACAGCAAAATTAGATATGCGGCTTTCACATCTACTAGTCTCGCATACATTGGACTTGATTGAAAATGTCGGCTGCACAATTTCTATGCAGGCAAGAACAATAATTATTTGCAGCTTTCGCCACATTTACATAGGTAATATAATTAAACAATCAATGCTTGGGCGGGTGGTGGTAACAATAATTCAAATCAAGTTTGTGTTCTTGAAGTAAACACCAATCCCATTGTATTTAACCAGTCGTCGACGTTCATATTACAATTTTTTTTTACTATAATTTGTCGGCATATTCTCAGCTATTTAAAATTTAAATTACATGGCAATTTGATGACGTAATTCAATTTTTTTGTTTTCAAATTGTAAATAAATTGTAGACGCTAGTATATAAATATAAATTACCGAGATTGCATTATATTTCGCTAATGGTTGTTATATGTATTGTCAGTTATTGCCTTCAATCAGCTGAATTGATCCATCCCAACGAAAATAAGGCACTGTTTTATTCAGAATGTCTCACTTGAATAAATTTAAAGAAATTCGTTTAAACATTGCTTTAGATAAAATCACGTTTCATTTTCGTTCAGCAATTTTGTGGATGTTTGATGTAAATCGATAAATACTTTGCGTGTTAAAGCCTAAATTTTAGTAGAAAAAGCGTACTCACTAAACAAAGCCTAAAAAGTTTAAAGAACAACTTTCACAATAGTCGAACACATTACATAATTCAAGCTTGTGTACATGTTGATAATAATTTGCATTATCCTTCTCGCAATAATTTATTGCTTAGTCAAATACAAGATTTAAATATTTTTGTCAAATAGCTTGGATTCTCCTTCACTCCTGATAACGAAAAACATAAATTAACTACAAATTTAAGATTTTGTTTTTTGTTGCATTTAATATACGCTGTCAATTAAATTCAAGTTTCCCGTTCGATTTTCATACGACAGTTTTCCCTCCTGCTCTGAACCAAATCATAGAAGGTCAAAAGGCATAATTGGATGCAACTGACTCTAATCTTGCTGATTACCGATTAGTTAAACAAAATGGAATTGTTTTTTATGTGAAGTCCGTAAACCTAATTAAATTTGCTAATTTGAAACAGCCACAATCAATAATTTCATAATTCAGTAAAGAATTTCATAAAGTTCTGCGTATTGAACCTGCAATTATGCATTTTTAAACTTTTCTTTATAGAGCAACAAAGGTTTAATTTATGTGGATATCACAAAAATTGACCTTCTTCCATAATATTTAAAGAATTTTCATTTTTCAATTATGTTTTTCATTAGCATGTAAAGATTTTCAAGATTTTAATTATTATTATTATTATTAGATATCACAGTTTTTTTTATAAACATTCGTAAAACATATGATATTCAAATTCTTTGTATAAACATGATAAGAATGGGTTCTTTATCCGACAATCCCCAGACTTCAGAAAATATTCAAATTTGATTATGAAAAAAATAATTTGACTATTTGGTGTTAAATTATGAATATCTTAAAAGAAATAACTGAGCAGCCTTACATTAAACTCATGTCAGTAAGGCTCATTTATTTCCTTGATTTCACCCTAACTAAAATATCCTCTTCTCTGTACACTAAATTTAGATGGCTAATAAAGCAGAGAAGTTAGATTACTTGCTACCATCGTATAACAAAAGAAACAAATATTAAAACAATTATTGATGCGAAATTACAAGCAGAACTAAAACTCCATACAAAGCCATGCACATAAAAACATGAACACATTCAACCTGATACACACGCAATAATATATAATAATAGTAATACCAAACAATTTGCAATTTCTAAATGTAGTGTTCTTTGCAACGGCTTCCATTAAACTGAAATTTCTCGCTCCGTAATCCTAAAGCTTCTTCTTCTTAACTTCTTTTAATTAAGGAAATACCTCTGCTACTCACTTGGTCATGACAAAAGCAACTTGTCAGTTGATTTATTGGAAAATTAAAACAGAACAATGATGAAAAATGCTCTCATTTAAATAGGCTGCTTTATAGAAATTAGTAATGACAATAATTCCCATTGGCTAACATAATTAGTTAAAACCGTAAATGTTATAAAATTCCTGAAGGCAATGATTTCTATTTTCTAGCAAGGTAATCACCAGCTGGTGTCGGTTTAAGCAGACTATGTTTTAAAATTCCTTAAGCCATCTAAAATAAAATTCCAACTGGTCTATTCTAGTCCAATCAAAATTATTTACTCACATGCGTATAATGCTGGTATGTTTAAGTTTTAAACACATACTACAAAAAAACTTATATTTAATTAAATAACTAATTCATTAGTAAATAAATAAAATATAATAAATCAACATTTTGCAATAATTAAACGTGACAATCAGTGCTACATCAAGCTGCCCTGCTAAACGCAGATGAGGCAATTGTGTACCCCTTCATAAACCTTGCCACGGTCATGAGTAATATTCAAACAACCGGCTTAGCAAATATTTTAACTTTGTATACATTCAGAAACTGCAAATTTATCGTCTCATTTCAGATATAATTACATTTTTTGTATAGAACTCGCTACTTCATTCGATACGAAATCGGGCTAAAAAGAACTTGACTCGTTTTAACAACATTGCAAAGATCAGTTGATTTGACATGTAGACAATAGAATTAAACAATAATTGATTGCGCAGGGGGTGGTAACAATTTTTAAAAATCAAGTTGGCAAGGTTGAAGTAAACACCAATCCCATTGTATTTAACCAGTCGACGAACAACATAAAAAACTACCGCCAGTCGCAACGCCCTGACGCGTTTCGACCGTCCATTATCATCGTCAGGGTACGACGGCAAAACGACCAGCGAGGATCAAACCGCACTGCATATATATGGAAAGCAAAATTAGATATTCGGCTCTCAATCCTAGTAGTCTTGCATATATTGTACGTGACTGGAAATGACGGCTGCACAATTTCTATGCAGTCACAAATACATGTATATATATATAGAAAAAATTCGATTTGATAATAATTATGCATTGAAATGTAACGCAGATCTTTAAAAATTGTATGATACCAAAATGCGTATTATTTGGAATTTTTGCGAACGTACTTGTGTGTAGGCGTCCTCGAACTTAAGCGATTTCCACCGTTGCATGTTGCAGAGCACCGTAGCAACGGCTTCAGCCAGATTTGCCAGAATACACGGTACAAGCTTTAAACGCTCCTCGGCCGGATATCCATCACCGTGTGCTATTCTAAACTGCCTCGTCAGAGTAGACTTCCCACACTGACTGACACCTTTCCGGAAAAAAATTTATGAAGTAGAACATTGAGCAACGTTGGCGTTTTGCAGAAAAGTTTTCATGTCGTTAAATAAGGAAATTGATGTGAAATAGAAGTTTTTTTCGCCATTTTGTGAACGTCGATTAAAGCATCCCAATCGTGTTTTAATTATTAACCGGTGGCTCAACTTTATACGTGTAGCTGACATTGAATTTACCTACACGTGTAATCGATTAATACTACGGGATTGGCGCTATTTTCTAGTAGAAAAACTTTCTATAAATATTTGCCATCATTGTTATGCAATATTATTTGATTTATGAAAAAATACTAGTATAATCTCTTTTGTCAGTTATTTTTAAACGTTCATGAAATCACCGTCGTTATCTCCATCAATATAGTCATTCATATAGAAAATTATCATTATCGTTTTTAAAATAAATTTCTTGAATTTCTTATAAGATTGACTGACAATTCGATTATCATTATTCGTTCCTGCTGCACGTGATATTGTTTTCTTCATGACCAAGTTAATTTTCATTATTTTTGTCATCTAACATTAATAGAAATATCAATGCAAATAAGAAAAAATTGTGATTATAATCTAATATAATAATAATAATATTAATAATAATAGTAAAAAAATAAATAATAATTAATTACTAGTTGTATAAAATATGTAATAATAATAATAATATGTAATAGTAAAAAATAGTAATAATATATATATAATATTAATAATAATATAGTAAAAAAAGTAATATTAATAATAATAATAATAGTAATATGTAAGTAATAATAATAATAAAATAATAATAATAATAATAATAATACATCATTCATTACAGTTCGTATTAACTACTTCGGTGATCATAACATTATAATGAGTTGCTTAAACAGCCTCATAAAAATATGATCCTATTAATTATTATAAGAATAATTACAATTAATTATAATAATAATAATATTAATATTAATAAAAATATTTAAAAAATAGTAATAATAATAATATTAATAATAATAGTAAAAAATTAGTAATATTAATAATATTAATAATAATAGTAAAAATAATAAAAATAATAATAGTAATAATAATACTAATTAAATAATACTAATAATCGTCCATAATTCATTACAGTTCGCATTAACTACTTCAGTGATCATAACATTATAATGAGTTGCTTAAACAGCCTCATGAAAATATGATCCTATTAATTGTAGTAAACAACATAACTTTAGCATTTATTATTAATTTAATTATTGATAGTTTAGTGTTAGTAAGTAAACTATCCTCACAGAAATTTTGTATTTAGTCTGTTGGCTGTTCGTTATCCTCGGCTAAATAAACAAAAATTGTTTGTACATGTACACAATCAATAATTGCGCGGGTGGTGGTAGAAATTCTTTAAATCAAGTTTGCGAGCTTGAAGTAAACACCAATCCCAATGTATTTAACCAGTCGTCGAAGAACGGCTGTTTTGATATGCTGTTCGGCGACTAGTTAAATGCAATAGGATTGGTGTTTACTTCAAACTCGCAAACTTGATTTAAAGAATGTGTTTTGAATAAAAACCGGTATTTTCTTTCACATGATAGCCTAAGCGTGTTCCCAAGAATTTACATTTCGCACTTAATTTTTATCGTTTTTAAATCCAACTTTGTCATATTTTCTTTAAAAATGTGAGTATAGAAAGTGCCAAATTTTCGAGTCGATGTGATTTCTGGAGACAATAAAATAGCCTTTTTTGGTACCCTTTCCATGTGTAAAAAGAAAAACGCATTTTATAAAATTTAAGAACCGTTTCGTTCTCATATTCTTCTCAAGTATTTACAAATAAATATCAGTTTATATATAAATTTGAAAGACAAAAAATAGTAAAAATGTAAACATAGAGAGAGTTTAAAATAAGGAAACAACCAATCAATTGCGTGCGTCACATCCAGTTCAAGCTCAATGCTTGTACGTGCTTCTTCTGCTTGCATAAATCCGGCTGCAATTTTTTTTATCCATAAGGCTTCGTATGTGGCTAGCTTCCTTTTGTTTTTGAATTTAGTAATTAATTTGAATGCTACGTCTGGAGAACATACGTGCGATGTTTCGATGATGTGTTGCGCAATAGCAGACGTGTATTCACCATTTGATTTAAAACAGGCGTTTAAGTTGCAATGTTCTCTCATTCGAGTTATTAACTGTCTGGTCGATCGGCCAACGTAAGTTGATCGACAACTTGCTCATGCATATTGGAAAATAATATTTGATATCAGTTACATACTGTTTGTTGCGGAGAACTAATATATATGCAAGTATGTATTAGGTGTTGCGAACCTAGTAACAAATTAGTTCAGTTTTTGATGCCTTCGGTTTACCCTTTTGGTCAAAACTGAACTAATTTGTTACTACGTTCACAACACCTAATACATACTTGAATATTTGATATCGACATTAACGGCTGTTTCTCTTTGATTGCTGGTAAGGGCAAGTGTGTTACTCTAAATAACACTAGTAGTTTAGCTGCATTAAATGTGCTGGTTAATGCCGCTTCAACTTTCTTTTGTGCCATTCAGGAAACTGAATCCCCCTTAAATAGGATGTTTAGGTAGACTGTTTTCATTTCTGGCCCGTAATGCGTGTGTTTTTGTTTACTTCCCCTTTTAATAATTGATTCAATTAATTGTCTGGGATAGCCATTAGACATTAAATCGTTAATTGCTTTTTTATATTTATTTTCTTTTAAATCTTGACAAACCAAACTGTCAATTCTTGAAAAGCAACCACGAACTGTTGATAATTTATACTGAAATGGCACAAAACTGCTGTAATGCAAATACTGTGAAAACCATGTTGGTTTATGGCAAATTGTTCTGTTTAATTTACCATTAGTTTCTTTCTTTAATAGTACATCTAGGAAAGGCAGACAGTATCTTTTATGGATAAAAAAATTGCAGCAGGATTTATGCAAGCAGAAAAACCATGTTCAGGCATTGAGCTTGAACTCGAGGTGATGCGCGCAAGTGATTGATTGTTCCCCTATTTCACACTCTCTTCATGTTTATATTTTGTCTATTTTGTTTTGTCTTTCAAGTTATATATAAAGAGATGTTCTTTTGTAGATAATTGACCAGAATATGTGAAAGAAATCTTTTATGTATCTGATAAAATTCTTTTTTATTTTTGTACATGGTAAGAGTACAATGCATTTTATTAACGCTCGCGTTCCAAAAGAGCCTTTATTGTAATTGTTTTTTCATGCATACTTAATGATAAATGTATACGTCCAGACATGACTTATTTTGCAATTTATGTAAAGAATGCATAATTATGTTTGAACTAAAAATGAGACATGAGAATAAGTGCCGTGAGACGCCATGGCCACATCGAGAGTTAAATGATTTCATTTCACTCAAACGCAGATATTGCGAGGCATGTGAACGAAAAGGCTTTCATTTATGATGCATAGGAAATGACCGACTTCTAAAAGATTTCACACATTCAACCAAGGAAATATTACGACGATGCAGTAGAAACGCAGAACCTGGTATTTGACACTGCGACCGCTTAGATCTCAGCGTCGCAACCTCGAATTTGTATTTTTCACCCACGCGAGTTTGTTGTGTTCAAGTGTGTCGTTATGTCGGCAGAGAAAATTAGAAGCTACACAAAGATCTAATTGATTAAACAAACGTCCAACACATTCCCATAGAAACCTGATGTGTTCATTTTCAACTATCAGAAGAACAGACAAAAATCTGTTCGCTTGGACCAAAATTTTGTATATTGACAAATGTTGAACACCAAAAAATAGAGATAAGAAAGAAATCCACACAAGAGAGTCTTTGCGAAGGTGTCCCATTCACAAGAAGACGATTTTTATTTACATTTTAGAGTTGAACTACGTGTTGCCTATAAACATTTTAAATTAAACAGGCGATTCCATTATGTTTTAGCTGTTGCGCTCCTAATAACAAATTAGTTCAGTTGTGACGAGAAGGATAAATCTATAACAGCATGAACGGAAAGTATAATCTCGTGCACATTCGTTTCGTGATTACTGGTAACTCATCGTTAAGAGCCCGTATTACGCCCTTTACCCAATATATTTTTGCGTGAGGAATGTTGGAAAATAAGACGGTACAATCTCCATGACAGATGTGTAAACGTGTAATAGTGAAGCTAACATCATATAAGATCTCATTGGCAATGCACCAAAGCTAACTCTCCATAATATATATATATATATATATATATATATATATATATATATATAGATATAGATATATATAGAAAGAGAGAGAGAGAAAGAGAGACTGTAAACTGTATCAACAATATGGCTATTGAGTCAGTATCCGATACCAACAATATGTTACCGAAAAGGTGCATGGTACTAACACTATGGTCATAGAGTTGGTACATGGAACCAACGCAATGGATTTCATTGTATGCAAAACTTCATCAAAATTGAGAATTACATCTATTTCTGAACAAATGTTACTCCAGTAAATCCATACACTCTGGCGTTGGTCGATTTCAGTTAACACATTTCACGATTGTCATTATCTTATTCAATTAAATATATAAGAGTTAGATACAGTTTGTGGCTCAGAACATATATTTTCAATTAGGAATCGATCAAGGCCAGAGTATATGAGATTACTGGAGTAACGGGTCTTCATAAATAGTTTTAACTCTCAATTTCGGTGAACTTTAGCATACATTGAAATTTATCGTGTTGATACCAAGTACCGACTGGGCAACCATAGTATTAGTACCATGTACTTTTTAGTTACCATTATTTTGGTATCGGGTACTGACAAAATAGCCATAGTGTTGGTATCCTTTACAGACTCGGTATATATATTATATAGTGTGAGTTAGCGTTGAAGTCGCATTGTCGAAGACTTTATATGATGTTAGCTTCACTATTGCAGGTTTACACATTCGTCTAGGAGATTGTACCGTCCTATTGACCCAATACAGAGAATAACCACTGATTCGAATTAGAATTAAATCGATAACATTATACGTCGCTTCAAGCGAGCTAAACCAGTCGGCACTCACGTGGCACAGGGAAAATTCCTAAACAATTGAAATTTTGGCCCTATGTTCTGCGGATGTCTACTTAACAATGAAACTTGATCATTTTATGAATGCGTGTATGTATGTGTCTATCTATTCACGTACATGAACACACGTGTTTTGTATGTATGTATGCTGGCATTAATGCATGTGTGTATCTGTGTACATATGTAATAGGGTGAGTGGTCTTATACATTTAATGTACATTTGTGTGTATGCATTTGGGCGTGTATGCATTTCAATGACGTTTTTATAATCTCGAGGCAAAATTATTAAGGTAAAAAAAGTTAAAATATTTATTCCTTTCACATATTTGAGAAACGTATCTCGAAAGAAAGTGCTGGAGCCGTTAAAAAAGGTGCTTTCAAATTGAGAATGAAACAAATTTAGAATGAGATTGAAAAGCAAGGCGAAATAACTCATTCATACAATGATTCATTAAATAATTTAGCATGCAGATGATTGATGAAGCCGGTGAAGATTCTAGGATGTCAATAGATGGTTCACGATGTACAGAAAGCTGTCCGGCGGTCTCAAGTAGACTAGAAAACCTAAATAATGGACAATAGGTTATTGCAGTATTTCCATTATTAACAATTTGTTATACTTATTATAATCAAGGTTGCGGTCTTGATATAAACACCTGACCCATTAATTACTTACATATGTCAGTATAAACTAAGAATTGTATAGTGTAGAAAAGGCAATTCATTCAGTAGACCGGTTTCGTCCTTATTGGGAACTCATCAAGTACTGGCCAGAATTTGCCGTGGACAGGGCTTGAACCCTTGCACGTCTGCTTTGGAATCTGGTGCTCTAACCAATGAGCCATCCTGCCACACACTACACTACACACAATTTTCATTCATATACTAACTAATGTAATTGGGTTAGTGTTTTTACCTTTTAGGCGAAGCTCATATGGCATCCATTGCGACCCAAAGTGCAAACTTACCATCCTCAATCTCTCATTACTGAACAGAAACCACACGAGATGGGAAGGTGGTAATATGCCATCTCGAATTCGGTCATGTGTTTTGGTGAGATGTGCGGTGGAGGAGGGGGGGAGGTGGTGTTGCTCGAATCTCTTATTTCACACAGGCGTCACGCACCAACTACTTGGTGCCACATTATATATTTCAATTATTTGATGGAAATCACAATGCGAAACCAGTCAGCAGTGAAACGAGTGTGCTCTATGCATAATTATCAACAGGTCGGTGAAATAATATTGTCTAGAGGCTGAAACTGTTGTTGTTATCAAGTTAATGGTGTGTCTTTCCGATCACGGGTATGGCGTGTTATAAGTTGAGGCGACTTCTCTTCCGAGTAGGACAGCTGACGCCACCGTCTTTACGGTATTGTGCCTATTAGTAGGCTTTTACACCTCTGATCCTTTTTGTCCTGAATAACTCACTAAAAGTGGCCTCCTTCCCTTCTAATAATTAAAATCCTCTTTAAAAGAGAAAAGCAATGCTAATTTAAAAAAAAAACGGGTTTCAGACCGTCATTTGTAACTATGGCTCGAATAAAATTCCGAGTAAAAGCAAGTCGATTTTCAAAAAACGGACAGGCTAAACTCTCATCAAAAATATTTCAGTAACACGATTAAAAAAACTTTTTTTAAATAAAATAAAATTGCAATCCTAGCTCACATTTGCTTTCAGCAAAAATACATCTGATAAAATCTGACAACAGAAAGGAAACACGCCATCGGACAGAGTTAATAATTTCTGTCTATTCGTGCCATTTTGTTAAAATTCATAAAAAAGCACGAAAACGTTTTTAAATAATAGCTCATTGAAATCTTAAAAAATTGCGTTAAATAAGAAAATTTTCCCGTGTGCAATTGTTTGCAATGGCGAAATATAAAAGGCTGTGGAACGGCCAATTGCCGCACTATAAAAGGCAAACTCGTAGAAGGTATGGTTCGCTGATGCGAACCTCCACGACACCGACATTTTGTTAAATTCTAAAGCAACCGTCTTATTTTAAATGCAACTTAGTTTCATGTGATCCAGAAACCTAGGCTGTCCTTGTTCATTCTTTTTCTTCCAGCCAGTCACAAGTATTGCAACCAATACGCATGGCCGAAATAAAGGCTTCGTTTTAAAACCGAAAGGAAACACAATTAAACAATCAATGATTACGCGGATGGGAGTAACAATTCTGTAAATCACGTTTTCGGGCTTTAAATAAACACCCATCCCATTGTTTGTAGTTCGACGACTGGTTAATTTAAATGGGATTGGTGTTTACTTCAAGCACGCAAACTTGATCTAACCAGTTTGCAACGCGTCGATTTAGAAAGATCATTTAATATTTAAGCGTCAGAAGGTGAAAAACTGGCAATGATACCAGTGAGAATCTTTTCAGCGACATGAATAATCTACCCGCATTTGCAATTGGCTACTATAAAGTGTGCCACTAAGTTGAGTCTTGTTTGATAACGGCAAAATTTTTAAGTAGGGCAAAAAGCATGTGCAAAACATTTTGTACGTGGCTGCATAGGAATTGTGGGAAAGATATTATAGTCAAGTAATAAGTGCGCAAATGTACTTGAGGTGGGATCCGCATGTTTGCTTTTCCAAAACTTATATATATATATATATATATATATATATATATATATATAGCATAGTTTCAGCATTTTTAACATATGAGAATATATATATATATATATATATATATATATATGTTGGTTTTTCGTCGTACTCTGATCATAAACATCGAAATTTTAAGTGTGTCTGAATGTGCGGCTCAAGGTAGTTTTGTTGTGTTGCGCAACTGAACGCTTATAATTGTATTGTTGTTTATCTCATGTCTACAAACATATATTAAACCACTAAGGTTTGTTGTGGACTTGAGCAGTAACTCATTGCGCGGATGGTGAACATAAGCCATTAAATCAAGTTTATCAGACGGAGATAAACACAAATCCCAGTGTATCTAACCAGTTGGCAGTTTTGCTATGCTGTGCAACTGTTTAGGCAAATTGGAATTGGTGTTTATTACAAAATTTAAAAGCTTCATTGAATGAAAAATATTGTAATTTTGCATCGGATGAAAAATCTTTCCATGCCAAACAATGATTTACGAAGATGAAATTATCAAAAAATATTTTCCAAATTATTATTTTTAGTTCAGCAATTCCCATGCTCTTTCGACCTTTCTCTGATAAAGAAGATGGCTTTAATAGATTGCATGGAAATCTGTCAATTTTATTGTCGCTTCCCAGCGTGCAGTCACGTGTGAAATATAAATTCCACTAAAAGCCTGACTCATACGAATATAAGAGAACTCTTCCAAGAGAATTCTTGCTACGGTTTTGCTCAGATTAAAAGATTTTAGCAGAAGAAAAATTAGGCGTGCATTTTGACAGTGACCGTTTAGTAATTTAAAAATTGTCCATATAGAATATTATGCAACACGCACAAGCATGGAAACATCTTAACATAATTAAACGATTGTGGGACTATCGGGCGTTTGCAGAAAATTTAATTATATCAAGTTTGCGATCTTGATATAGACAGCTGTCCTATTATGTACAGACACTTGTCAGTATAAACTAAGTATTGCACAGTGTGGAAAAGGTAGTTCATCCAGTAGACCGATTTCGTTCTTATTGGGAACTCATCACATAACTTTCAGAATTTGTCACAGACAGGGCTCGAACCTGGGCACGTCTGATTCGGAATCTAGTGCTCTAACCACTGAGCCACCTTGCCGCACACAAAACACAATTTTCAGTCATATACTAACTAATCATCATCATCATCATCATTTCCAGCCACACAAAAGTCAAGTGACTAATGTTTCACTGCCATATAACCATAAGGAGTGGAAAAAAAGTATATAAGTGAATTTAGATAAATTATTATTGAGATTTACGACAGAGGGAGAGGAGTAGAGAGAGAAGGAAAACCTTGCAATTATGAGTAAATTTATCATGCACTTCGGTCAGTGTTTTCTCTTTTTTAGGTTGAGCCCATATGTCATCCATTTAGGCCCAAAGTTCCAACTAACCATCCCAAATCTGTTATTGATGAATAGACACCAAATTACATGTGGAAGTGGTATTGAAATGTACATTTATATAATTAAACGAACATTGGTTGCGCGGGTGGTGATAAAAATTATTATAATCAAGGTTGCAATCTTGATACAAGCACCTGCCCCATTAATTACTTACATAGGTCAGTATAAACTAAGAATTGTATACTTTGGAAAGGACAATTCGTCCAGGAGACCGGTTTCGTCCTTATTTGGAACTCATCACGTACTGACCAGAATTTTTCGCGGACAGGACGCGAACCTGAGAACGTTTGCTTCAGAAATTGTTGCTTTAACGACTTCCGCACGCAACACAACTTCCTGTTATACACTAATTAATGCTTTTTGGTTATCCTTTCCTTCTGGTTGAGACTATATGGCATCTTTTATGATCTATCGTTCCGACTAACCAACCATAAATTCTCATTATAGTATAGACACCACGCGTTCTGTGGAATTTGTTTTTAATTGAAAGTTTATATAATTGTTAAAATGATTTCAATTGGGAACACCATCTTGATTTAAACACTAATACTGTTTTTCATATTTTCAGTATAAGGGAAGCATTCTGTAATGTTGAAAAATGCAATTCGTCAAGTAGACAAGTTTAAAATAAATTTTTTTGAATTCTTTACGTGGTCAAAATTTCCTGATCTGCGTCTGTGTAAGCGTCTGTGACTCTAACGACTGAGACAAGCCACCGCAATCTACACAACAATTTCAGTTGTAAACTGTTTTCAAGTTAATAATGACAAATTGGGGGTGGATATGCGGAATTTTAGCTCTAAAAGAAATGCAATACATGGCCGACCCGAAATGAAGGATAACCAAAATATAATAAATGGTATATAATTTGCTCAGTTGTTAGAGCAACAGATTCCGAAACAGACGTGACCAATTTTAAACTCTGTCCGCGAAAAAATAAATAAATATCATGTTGATGGGATTATTTGAATTTTTAGGCCGGTTAAATATACTTTTAGAGAAAAGAAATTCGTAAATTTATAATAAGTTTTCCGACTTGTGTAGATATATGAAATTTGTTAAATTTTCTGTTAGCCCTGTTTAAAATATGTGTTCCAAAGCAACGATTTGATTGACGGTACCATGAATTTTTAAATCAAATTTAGCGGTAAACTTTGATTAATTTAGATTTTCTTATGTTCCATATGTAACCTACCGCGTATAAATGAACATTTGTAGACAATGAAGGATTCGGACACAACTGACAATTGATTCTTGGAATCAAACCTATGTGCTGAAAGTGATAAATTAATTTTTCACTGGATGAATTCGCTGCAGTAATCGATTTTAACCGCCATGTTACTATTGAGGCTGGATCGTCGCCTATAAATTGTATTTTTAAGAAAAAAATTACTATAATCAAGGTTGTGATCTTGATATAAACACCTGACCCATTAATTACTTACATATGTCAGTATAAACTAAGAATTGTATAGTGTAGAAAAGGCAATTCATCCAGTAGACCGGTTTCGTCCTTATTGGGAACTCATCAAGTACTGGCCAGAATTTGCCGCGGACAGGATACGAACCTGGGCACGTCTGCTTCGGAATCTGGTGCTCTAACAACTGAGCTATCCTGCCGCACACTACACTACACACAATTTTCAGTTATATACTAACTAATGTAACTTGGTTAGTCTATTTTTCCTTTAGGTGCAGCTCATATGTCATCCATTTAGACCCAAAGTTCCAACTAACCATCCTCAATCTGTCATTACTGAACAGACACTACACTACATGGTGAAATGGTATTGAAATGTACATTTATATAATTAA
>JAQBSW010011481.1:0-19927 GCA_029291075.1 Eudiplozoon nipponicum
AATTATTCTGCCAATTAACAGCATTTTTGCACTAACCGAAGGGACAGACGGCGGTCGTACACAAATTCCTAATATAATAGTTCCTCGATTTGTAGACTATTACCTTTATCCCGTGAATTTACTCAAATTATTCTGCACATTAACAGCATTTTTGCACTAACCGAAGGGACAGACGGCGGTCGTACACAAATTCCTAATATAATAGTTCCTCGATTTGTAGACTATTACCTTTATCCCGTGAATTTACTCAAATTATTCTGCCGAATAACAGCATTTTTGCACTAACCGAAGGGACAGACGGCGGTCATGCACAAATTCCTAATATAATAGTTCCTCGATTTGTAGACTATTACCTTTATCCCGTGAATTTACTCAAATTATTCTGCACATTAACAGCATTTTTGCACTAACCGAAGGGACAGACGGCGGTCGTACACAAATTCTTAATATAATAGTTCCTCGATTTGTAGATTATTACCTTTATCCCGTGAATTTACTCAAATTATTCTGCACATTAACAGCATTTTCGCACTAACCGAAGGGACAGACGGCGGTCGTACACAAATTCTTAATATAATAGTTCCTCGATTTGTAGATTATTACC
The DNA here is from genome assembly GCA_029291075.1 of Eudiplozoon nipponicum. Lineage (NCBI taxonomy): Eukaryota > Metazoa > Platyhelminthes > Monogenea > Mazocraeidea > Diplozoidae > Eudiplozoon > Eudiplozoon nipponicum. The sequence goes on from JAQBSW010011481.1 coordinate 605, forward strand.
TTTATCCCGTGAATTTACTCAAATTATTCTGCACATTAACAGCATTTTCGCACTAACCGAAGGGCCAGACGGCGGTCGTGCACAAATTCCTAATATGATAGTTCCTCGATTTGTAGCCTATTACCTTTATCCCGTGAATTTACTCAAATTATTCTGCCGAATAACAGCATTTTTGCACTAACCGGAGAGATAGACGGCGGTCATGCACAAATTCCTAATATAATAGTTCCTCGATTTGTAGACTATTACCTTTATCCCGTGAATTTACTCAAATTATTCTGCCGAATATCAGCATTTTTGCACTAACCGAAGGGATAGACTGCGGTCATACACAAATTCCTAATATAATAGTTCCTCGATTTGTAGACTATTACCTTTATCCCGTGAATTTACTCAAATTATGCTGCCGAATAACAGCATTTTTGCGCTAACGGGAGAGATAGACGGCGGTCATGCACAAATTCCTAACATAATAGTTCCACGATTTGTAGTCTATTACCTTTATCCCGCGAATTTTCTCAATTTATTCTGCAGAATAACAGCATTTTTGCACTAACCGGAGAGATAGACGGCGGTCACGCACAAATTCCTAATATAATAGTTCCTCGATTTGTAGACTATTACATTTTTCCTCTGAATTTAATCAAATTATTCTGCCGAATAACAGCATTTTTGCACTAACCGGAGAGACAGACGGCAGTCATGCACAAATTCCTAATATAATAGTTCCACGATTTGTAGCCTTTGTCCTTTATTCCGTGAATTTACTCAAATTATTCTGCCGAATAACAGCATTTTTGCACTAAGCGGAGAGATAGACGGCGGTCATGCACAAATACCTAATATAATAGTTCCTCGATTTGTAGACTATTACTTTTATCCCGCGAATTTACTCAAATTATTCTGCCTAAAAACAGCATTTTTGCACTAACCGGAGAGACAGACGGCGGTCATGCACAAATTCCTAAAATATGAGTTCCTCGATTTGTAGCCTATACCTTTATCCGGTAAATTTACTCAAATTATTCTGCCGAATAACAGCATTTTTGCACTAACAGGAGAGATAGACGGTGGTCACGCACAAATTCCTAACATAATAGTTCCTCGATTTGTGGACTATTACCTGTACCACGAGAATTTACGCAAATTATTCTGCCGAATTACAGCATTTTTCACTAACCGGAGAGTTAGACGGCGGTCGTACACAAATTTCTAATATAATAGTTCCACGATTTGTAGCTTATGACCTTTATCCCGTGAATTTACTCAAATTATTCTGCCGAATAACAGCATTTTTGCACTAACCGAACTGACAAGACGGCGGTCGTACACAAATTCCTAATATAATAGTTCCTCGATTTGTAGACCTATTACCTTTATCCCGTGAATTTACTCAAATTTTTCTGCCCATTAACAGCATTTTTGCACTAACCGAAGAGACAGACGGCGGTCATACACAAATTCCTAATATAATAGTTCCTCGATTTGTAGCCTATGTCCTTTATCCCGTGAATTTACTCAAATTATTCTGCCCATTAACAGCATTTTTGCACTAACCGGAGAGATAGACGGCGGTCATACACAAATTCCTAATATAATAGTTCCTCGATTTGTAGACTATTACCTTTATCCCGTGAATTTACTCAAATTATTCTGCCGAATAACAGCATTTTTGCACTAACCGGAGAGATAGACGTCGGTCACGCACAAATTCCTAACATAATAGTTCCTCGATTTGTAGACTATTACCTTTATCCCGTGAATTTACTCAATTTATTCTGCATATTAACAGCATTTTTGCACTAACCGAAGGGACAGACGGCGGTCGTACACAAATTCCTAATATAATAGTTCCTCGATTTGTAGCCTTTGTCCTTTATCCCGTGAATTTACTCAAATTATTCTGCCGAATAACAGCATTTTTGCACTAACCGGAGTGACAGACGGCGGTCATGCACAAATTCCTAATATAATAGTTCCTCGATTTGTAGACTATTACCTTTATCCCGTGAATTTACTCAAATTATTCTGCCGATTAACAGCATTTTCGCACTAACCGAAGGGACAGACGGCGGTCGTACACAAATTCCTAATATAATAGTTCCTCGATTTGTAGCCTTTGTCCTTTATCCCGTGAATTTACTCAAATTATTCTGCCTAATAACAGCATTTTTGCACTAACCGGAGAGATAGACGGCGGTCACGCACAAATTCCTAATATAATAGTTCCTCGATTTGTAGCCTTTGTCCTTTATCCCGTGAATTTACTCAAATTATTCTGCCCATTAACAGCATTTTTGCACTAACCGAAGGGCACGACGGCGGTCGTACACAAATTCCTAATATGATAGTTCCTCGATTTGTAGCCTATACCTTTATCCCGTGAATTTACTCAAATTATTCTGCCCATTAACAGCATTTTTGCACTAACCGGAGGGCAGGACGGCGGTCGTACACAAATTCCTAATATGATAGTTCCTCGATTTGTAGACTATTACCTTTTTCCTCTGAATTTAATCAAATTGTTCTGCCGAATAACAGCATTTTCCCACTAACCGAAGGGACAGACGCCGGGCGTTCACAAATTCCTAATATAATAGTTCCTCGATTTGTAGCCTATATCCTTTATTCCGTGAATTTACTCAAATTATTCTGCCGAATAACAGCATTTTTGCACTAACCGGAGAGATAGACGTCGGTCACGCACAAATTCCTAACATAATAGTTCCTCGATTTGTAGCCTATACCTTTATCCCGTGAATTTACTCAAATTATTCTGCCGAATAACAGCATTTTTGCACTAACCGAAGGGCAGGACGGCGGTCGTACACAAATTCCTAATATGATAGTTCCTCGATTTCTAGCCTATACCTTTATCCCGTGAATTTACTCAAATTATTCTGCCGAATAACAGCATTTTCCCACTAACCGAAGGGACAGACGCCGGGCGTTCACAAATTCCTAATATAATAGTTCCTCGATTTGTATCCTATATCCTTTATTCCGTGAATTTACTCAAATTATTCTGCCCATTAACAGCATTTTTGCACTAACCGGAGAGATAGACGGCGGTGATACACAACTACGTAATATAATATTTCCTCGATTTGTAGACTATTACCTTTATCCCGTGAATTTACTCAAATTATTCTGCCCATTAACAGCATTTTTGCACTAACCGAAGGGAAGGACGGCGGTCATACACAAATACCTAATATTATATTTCCACGATTTGTAGACTATTACTTTTATCCCGTGAATTTACTCAAATTATTCTGCCTAATAACAGCATTTTTGCACTAACCGGAATGACAGACGGCGGTCATGCACAAATTCCTAATATAATAGTTCCTCGATTTGTAGACTATTACCTTTTTCCTCTGAATTTAATCAAATTGTTCTGCCGAATAACAGCATTTTCCCACTAATCTAAGGGAGAGACGCCGATCGTTCACAAATTCCTAATATGATAGTTCCTCGATTTCTAGCCTATACCTTTATCCCGTGAATTTACTTAAATTATTCTGCCGAATAACAGCACTTTCCCACTAACCGAAGGGACAGACGCCGGGCCTTCACAAATTCCTAATATAATAGTTCCTCGATTTGTAGCCTATATCCTTTATTCCGTGAATTTACTCAAATTATTCTGCCCATTAACAGCATTTTTGCACTAACCGGAGAGATAGACGGCGGTCATACACAAATACGTATTATAATATTTCCTCGATTTGTAGACTATTACTTTTATCCCGTGAATTTACTCAAATTATTCTGCCGAATAACAGCATTTTTGCACTAACCGGAGAGATTGACGGCGGTCATACACAAATTCCTAATATAATAGTTCCTCGATTTGTAGACTATTACTTCTATCCCGTGAATTTACTCAAATTATTCTGCCTAATAACAGCATTTTTGCACTAACCGGAGTGACAGACGGCGGTCATGCACAAATTCCTAATATAATAGTTCCTCGATTTGTAGACTATTACCTTTTTCCTCTGAATTTAATCAAATTGTTCTGCCGAATAACAGCATTTTCCCACTAATCTAAGGGACAGACGCCGGGCGTTCACAAATTCCTAATATAATAGTTCCTCGGTTTGTAGACTATAACTTTATTCCGTGAATTTACTCAAATTATTCTGCCCATTAACAGCATTTTTGCACTAAACGGAGAGATAGACGGCGGTCACGCACAAATTCCTAACATAATAATTCCTCGGTTTGTAGACTATTACCTTTATCCCGTAAATTTACTCAAATTAATCTGCCCATTAACAGCATTTTTGCACTAACCGAAGGGCAGGACGGCGGTCGTACACAAATTCCTAATATGATAGTTCCTCGATTTGTAGCCTATACCTTTATCCCGTGAATTTACTCAAATTATTCTGCCCATTAACAGCATTTTTGCACTAAACGAAGGGCAGGACGGCGGTCGTACACAAATTCCTAATATGATAGTTCCTCGATTTGTAGCCTATACCTTTATCCCGTGAATTTACTTAAATTATTCTGCCGAATAACAGCATTTTCCCACTAACCGAAGGGACAGACGCCGGGCGTTCTCAAATTCCTAATATAATAGTTCCTCGATTTGTAGCCTATATCCTTTATTCCGTGAATTTACTCAAATTATTCTGCCCATTAACAGCATTTTGCCCTAACCGGAGTGACAGACGGCGGTCATACACAAATACCTAATATAATATTTCATCGATTTGTAGACTATTACATTTATCCCGTGAATTTACTCAAATTATTCTAACCATTAACAGCATTTTTGCACTAACCGAAGTGCAGGACGGCGGTCGTACACAAATTCCTAATATGATAGTTCCTCGATTTGTAGCCTATACCTTTATCCCGTGAATTTAATCAAATTATTCTACCCATTAACAGCATTTTTGCACTAACCGAAGGGCAGGACAGCGGTCGTACACAAATTCCTAATATGATACTTCCTCTATTTGTAGCCTATACCTTTATCCTGTGAATTTACTCAAATTATTCTGCCCATTAACAGCATTTTTGCACTAACCGAAGGGACAGACGGCGGTCGTACACAAATTCTTAATATAATAGTTCCTCGATTTGTAGACTATTACCTTTATCCCGTGAATTTACTCAAATTATTCTGCACTTTAACAGCATTTTTGCACTAAACGAAGGGCCAGACGGCGGTCGTACACAAATTCCTATTATGATAGTTACTCGATTTGTAGCCTATTACCTTTATCCCGTGAATTTAATCAAATTTTTCTGCACATTAACAGCATTTTCGCACTAACCGAAGGGACAGACGGCGGTCGTACACAAATTATTATTATAATAGTTCCTCGATTTGTAGATTATTACCTTTATCCCGTGAATTTACTCAAATTATTCTGCAAATTAACAGCATTTTCGCACTAACCGAAGGGACAGACGGCGGTCATACACAAATTCTTAATATAATAGTTCCTCGATTTGTAGACTATTACTTTTATCCCGTGAATTTACTCAAATTATTCTGCACATTAACAGCATTTTCGCACTAATCGAAGGGACAGACGGCGGTCGTAGACAAATTCTTAATATAATAGTTCCTCGATTTGTAGACTATTACCTTTATCCCGTGAATTTACTCAAATTATTCTGCACATTAACAGCATTTTCGCACTAACCGAAGGGACAGACGGCGGTCGTACACAAATTCTTAATATAATAGTTCCTCGATTTGTAGATTATTACCTTTATCCCGTGAATTTACTCTAATTATTCTGCACATTAACAGCATTTTCGCACTAACCGAAGGGACAGACGGCGGTCGTACACAAATTCTTAATATAATAGTTCCTCGATTTGTAGACTATTACCTTTATCCCGTGAATTTACTCAAATTATTCTGCACATTAACAGCATTTTTCGCACTAACCGAAGGGACAGACGGCGGTCGTACACAAATTCTTAATATAATAGTTCCTCGATTTGTAGACTATTACCTTTATCCCGTGAATTTACTCAAATTATTCTGCACATTAACAGCATTTTTGCACTAACCGAAGGGACAGACGGCGGTCGTACACAAATTCCTAATATAATAGTTCCTCGATTTGTAGACTATTACCTTTATCCCGTGAATTTACTCAAATTATTCTGCCCATTAACAGCATTTTTGCACTAACCGAAGGGACAGACGGCGGTCGTACACAAATTCCTAATATAATAGTTCCTCGATTTGTAGACTATTACCTTTATCCCGTGAATTTACTCAAATTATTCTGCCCATTAACAGCATTTTTGCACTAACCGAAGAGACAGACGGCGGTCATGCACAAATTCCTAATATAATAGTTCCTCGATTTGTAGACTATTACCTTTATCCCGTGAATTTACTCAAATTATTCTGCCGAATAACAGCATTTTTGCACTAACCGGAGAGACAGACGGCGGTCATGCACAAATTCCTAATATAATAGTTCCTCGATTTGTAGACTATTACCTTTATCCCGTGAATTTACTCAAATTATTCTGCCGAATAACAGCATTTTTGCACTAACCGGAGAGATAGACGGCGGTCATGCACAAATTCCTAATATAATAGTTCCTCGATTTGTAGACTATTACCTTTATCCCGTGAATTTACTCAAATTATTCTGCCGAATAACAGCATTTTTGCACTAACCGGAGAGACAGACGGCGGTCATGCACAAATTCCTAATATAATAGTTCCTCGATTTGTAGCCTATATCCTTTATCCCGTGAATTTACTCAAATTATTCTGCCGAATAACAGCATTTTTGCACTAACCGGAGAGATAGACGGCGGTCATGCACAAATTCCTAATATAATAGTTCCTCGATTTGTAGACTATTACCTTTATCCCGTGAATTTACTCAAATTATTCTGCCGAATAACAGCATTTTTGCACTTACCGGAGAGATAGACGGCGGTCATGCCCAAATTCCTATATAATAGTTCCTCGATTTCTAGATTATGACATTTATCACGTGAATTTACTCAAATTTTTATGCCAAATAACAGCATTTTTGCACTAAACGGAGAGACAGACGGCAGTCATACACTAATTCCTAATATAATATTTCCAAGATTTGTAGTCTTTGTCGTTTATCCCGTGAATTTACTCAAATTATTCTGCCTAATAACAGCATTTTGCACTAACCGGAGAGACAGACGGCGGTCATGCACAAATTCCTAATATAATAGTTCCTCGATTTGTAGCCTATTCCTTTATCCCGTGAATTTACTCAAATTATTCTGCCGAATAACAGCATTTTTGCACTAACCGGAGAGACAGACGGCAGTCATGCACAAATTCCTAATATAATAGTTCCTCGATTTGTAGACTATTACCTTTATCCCGTGAATTTACTCAAATTATTCTGCCGAATAACAGCATTTTTGCACTAACCGAAGGGACAGACGGCGGTCGTACACAAATTCCTAATATAATAGTTCCTCGATTTGTAGCCTTTGTCCTTTATCCCGTGAATTTACTCAAATTATTCTGCCGAATAACAGCATTTTTGCACTAACCGGAGAGACAGACGGCGGTCATGCACAAATTCCTAATATAATAGTTCCTCGATTTGTAGCCTATTACCTTTATCCCGTGAATTTACTCAAATTATTCTGCCCAATAACAGCATTTTTGCACTAACCGAAGGGACAGACGGCGGTCGTACACAAATTCCTAATATAATAGTTCCTCGATTTGTAGACTATTACCTTTATCCCGTGAATTTACTCAAATTATTCTGCCGAATAACAGCATTTTTGCACTAACCGGAGAGACAGACGGCGGTCATACACAAATTCCTAATATAATAATTCCTGGATTTGTAGACTTTTACCTTTATCCCGTGAATTTGCTCAAATTATTCTGCCCATTAACGGCATTTTTGCATTAACCGGAGAGACAGACGGCAGTCATGCACAAATTCCTAATATAATAGTTCCTCGATTTGTAGCCTATTACCTTTATCCCGTGAATTTACTCAAATTATTCTGCCGAATAACAGCATTTTTGCACTAACCGTAGAGACAGACTGCGGTCATGCACAAATTCCTAATATAATAGTTCCTCGATTTGTAGACTATTACCTTTATTCCTTGAATTTACTCAAATTATTCTGCACATTAACAGCATTTTTGCACTAACCGAAGGGACAGACGGCGGTCGTACACAAATTCCTAATATAATAGTTCCTCGATTTGTAGCCTTTGTACTTTATCCCGTGAATTTACTCAAATTATTCTGCCTAATAACAGCATTTTTGCACTAACCGGAGAGACAGACGGCGGTCATGCACAAATTCCTAATATAATAGTTCCTCGATTTGTAGACTATTACCTTTATCCCGTGAATTTACTCAAATTATTCTGCAGAATAACAGCATTTTTCACTAACCGCAGAGATAGACGGCGGTCATGCACAAATTCCTAATATAATAGTTCCTCGATTTGTAGACTATTACCTTTATCCCGTGAATTTACTCAAATTATTCTGCCGAATAACAGCATTTTTGCACTAACCGCAGAGATAGACGGCGGTCATGCACAAATTCCTAATATAATAGTTCCTCGATTTGTAGCCTTTGTCCTTTATCCCGTGAATTTACTCAAATTATTCTGCCGAATAACAGCATTTTTGCACTATCCGTAGAGACAGACGGCGGTCATGCACAAATTCCTAATATAATAGTTCCTCGATTTGTAGACTATTACCTTTATCCCGTGAATTTACTCAAATTATTCTGCACATTAACAGCATTTTTGCACTAACCGAAGGGACAGACGGCGGTCATGCACAAATTCCTAATATAATAGTTCCTCGATTTGTAGACTATTACCTTTATCCCGTGAATTTACTCAAATTATTCTGCAGAATAACAGCATTTTTGCACTAACCGCAGAGATAGACGGCGGTCATGCACAAATTCCTAATATAATAGTTCCTCGATTTGTAGCCTATTACCTTTATCCCGTGAATTTACTCAAATTATTCTGCCGAATAACAGCATTTTTGCACTAACCGGAGAGACAGACGGCGGTCATGCACAAATTCCTAATATAATAGTTCCTCGATTTGTAGACTATTACCTTTATCCCGTGAATTTACTCAAATTATTCTGCACATTAACAGCATTTTTGCACTAACCGGAGAGACAGACGGCGGTCATGCACAAATTCCTAATATAATAGTTCCTCGATTTGTAGACTATTACCTTTATCCCGTGAATTTACTCAAATTATTCTGCACATTAACAGCATTTTTGCACTAACCGGAGAGACAGACGGCGGTCATGCACAAATTCCTAATATAATAGTTCCTCGATTTGTAGACTATTACCTTTATCCCGTGAATTTACTCAAATTATTCTGCAGAATAACAGCATTTTTGCACTAACCGAAGGGACAGACGGCGGTCATGCACAAATTCCTAATATAATAGTTCCTCGATTTGTAGCACTTTGTACCTTTATCCCGTGAATTTACTCAAATTATTCTGCCGAATAACAGCATTTTTGCACTAACCGCAGAGATAGACGGCGGTCATGCACAAATTCCTAATATAATAGTTCCTCGATTTGTAGACTATTACCTTTATCCCGTGAATTTACTCAAATTATTCTGCCGAATAACAGCATTTTTGCACTAACCGAAGGGATAGACGGCGGTCATGCACAAATTCCTAATATAATAGTTCCTCGATTTGTAGACTATTACCTGTACCACGAGAATTTACGCAAATTATTCTGCCGAATAAGAGCATTTTTGCACTAACCGGAGAGATAGACGGCGGTCATGCACAAATTCCTAATATAATAGTTCCTCGATTTGTTGACTATTACCTTTATCCCGTGAATTTACTCAAATTATTCTGCCGAATAACAGCATTTTTGCACTAACCGAAGGGATAGACGGCGGTCATGCACAAATTCCTAATATAATAGTTCCTCGATTTGTAGACTATTACCTGTACCACGAGAATTTACGTCAAATTATTCTTCCGAATAACAGCATTTTTGCACTATCCGTAGAGACAGACTGCGGTCATGCACAAATTCCTATTATCATAGTTCCTCGATTTGTAGACCATTACATTTGTCCTGTGAATTTACTCAAATTATTCTGCACATTAACAGCATTTTTGCACTAACCGGAGAGACAGACTGCGGTCATGCACAAATTCCTAATATAATAGTTCCTCGATTTGTAGACTATTAACTTTATTCCTTGAATTTACTCAAATTATTCTGCACATTAACAGCATTTTTGCACTAACCGAAGGGACAGACGGCGGTCGTACACAAATTCCTAATATAATAGTTCCTCGATTTATAGCCTTTGTCCTTTATCCCGTGAATTTACTTAAATTTTTCTGCCTAATACCAGCATTTTTGCACTAACCAGAGAGACAGACGGCGGTCATGCACAAATTCCTAATATAATGGTTCCTCGATTTGTAGACTATTACCTTTATCCCGTGAATTTACTCAAATTAATCTGCCGAATAACGGCATTTTTGCACTAACCGAAGGGATAGACGGCGGTCATGCACAAATTCCTAATATAATTGTTCCTCGAATTGTAGACTATTACCTTTATCCCGTGAATTTACTCAAATTAATCTGCCGAATAACAGCATTTTTGCACTAACCGAAGGGATAGACGGCGGTCATGCACAAATTCCTAATATAATTGTTCCTCGAATTGTAGACTTTTACCTTTATCCCGTGAATTTACTCAAATTATTCTGCCGAATAAGAGCATTTTTACAATTACCGGAGAGATAGACAGCGGTCATGCACAAATTCCTAATATAATAGTTCCTCGATTTGTAGACTATTTCCTTTATCCCGAGAATTTACTTAAATTTTTCTGCCTAATAACAGCATTTTTGCACTAACCAGAGAGACAGACGGCGGTCATGCACAAATTCCTAATATAATGGTTCCTCGATTTGTAGACTATTACCTTTATCCCGTGAATTTACTCAAATTAATCTGCAGAATAACAGCATTTTTGCATTAACTGAAGGGATAGACGGCGGTCATACACAAATTCCTAATATAATAGTTCCTCGATTTGTAGACTATTACCTGTACCACGAGAATTTACGCAAATTATTCTGCCGAATAAGAGCATTTTTGCACTAACCGGAGAGATAGACGGCGGTCATGCACAAATTCCTACTATAATAGTTCCTCGATTTGTTGTCTATTACCTTTATCCGTTGAATTTACTCTAATTATTCTGCCCATTAACAGCATTTTTGCACTAACCGGAGAGACAGACAGCGGTCATGCAACAATTCCTAATATGATAGTTCCTCGATTTGTAGCCTATTACCTTTATCCCGTGAATTTACTCAAATTATTCTTCCGAATTACAGCATTTTTGCACTATCAGTAGAGACAGACTGCGGTCTTGCACAAATTCCTATTATCATAGTTCCTCGATTTGTAGACAATTACATTTGTCCTGTGAATTTACTCAAATTATTCTGCACATTAACAGCATTTTTGCACTAACCGGAGAGACAGACTGCGGTCATGCACAAATTCCTAATATAATAGTTCCTCGATTTGTAGACTATTAACTTTATTCCTTGAATTTACTCAAATTATTCTGCACATTAACAGCATTTTTGCACTAACCGAAGGGACAGACGGCGGTCGTACACAAATTCCTAATATAATAGTTCCTCGATTTATAGCCTTTGTCCTTTATCCCGTGAATTTACTTAAATTTTTCTGCCTAATACCAGCATTTTTGCACTAACCAGAGAGACAGACGGCGGTCATGCACAAATTCCTAATATAATAGTTCCTCGATTTGTAGACTATTACCTGTACCACGAGAATTTACTCAAATTATTCACCCTAATATCAGCATTTTGCACTAACCGGAGAGACAGACGGCGGTCATGCACAAATTCCTAATATAATAGTTCCTCGATTTGTAGACTATTACCTTTATCCCGTGAATTTACTCAAATTATTCTGCCGAATAACAGCATTTTTGCACTAACCGGAGAGACAGACGGCGGTCATGCACAAATTCCTAATATAATAGTTCCTCGATTTGTAGACTATTACCTTTATCCCGTGAATTTACTCAAATTATTCTGCCGAATAACAGCATTTTTGCACTAACCGAAGAGACAGACGGCGGTCATGCACAAATTCCTAATATAATAGTTCCTCGATTTGTAGACTATTACCTTTATCCCGTGAATTTACTCAAATTATTCTGCCGAATAACAGCATTTTTGCACTAACCGGAGAGATAGACGGCGGTCATGCACAAATTCCTAATATAATAGTTCCTCGATTTGTAGACTATTACCTTTATCCCGTGAATTTACTCAAATTATTCTGCAGAATAACAGCATTTTTGCACTAACCGGAGAGACAGACGGCGGTCATGCACAAATTCCTAATATAATAGTTCCTCGATTTGTAGACTATTACCTTTATCCCGTGAATTTACTCAAATTATTCTGCCGAATAACAGCATTTTTGCACTAACCGGAGAGACAGACGGCGGTCATGCACAAATTCCTAATATAATAGTTCCTCGATTTGTAGACTATTACCTTTATCCCGTGAATTTACTCAAATTATTCTGCCGAATAACAGCATTTTTGCACTAACCGGAGAGACAGACGGCGGTCATGCACAAATTCCTAATATAATAGTTCCTCGATTTGTAGACTATTACCTTTATCCCGTGAATTTACTCAAATTATTCTGCCGAATAACAGCATTTTTGCACTAACCGAAGGGATAGACGGCGGTCATGCACAAATTCCTAATATAATAGTTCCTCGATTTGTAGACTATTACCTTTATCCCGTGAATTTACTCAAATTATTCTGCCGAATAACAGCATTTTTGCACTAACCGAAGAGATAGACGGCGGTCATGCACAAATTCCTAATATAATAGTTCCTCGATTTGTAGACTATTACCTTTATCCCGTGAATTTACTCAAATTATTCTGCACATTAACAGCATTTTTGCACTAACCGGAGAGACAGACGGCGGTCATGCACAAATTCCTAATATAATAGTTCCTCGATTTGTAGACTATTACCTTTATCCCGTGAATTTACTCAAATTATTCTGCACATTAACAGCATTTTTGCACTAACCGAAGGGACAGACGGCGGTCGTACACAAATTCCTAATATAATAGTTCCTCGATTTGTAGCCTTTGTCCTTTATCCCGTGAATTTACTCAAATTTTTCTGCCAAATAACAGCATTTTTGCACTAAACGGAGAGACAGACGGCGGTCATGCACAAATTCCTAATATAATAGTTCCTCGATTTGTAGACTATTACCTTTATCCCGTGAATTTACTCAAATTATTCTGCCGAATAACAGCATTTTTGCACTAACCGAAGAGACAGACGGCGGTCATGCACAAATTCCTAATATAATAGTTCCTCGATTTGTAGACTATTACCTTTATCCCGTGAATTTACTCAAATTAATCTGCCGAATAACAGCATTTTTGCACTAACCGAAGGGATAGACGGCGGTCATGCACAAATTCCTAATATAATTGTTCCTCGAATTGTAGACTATTACCTTTATCCCGTGAATTTACTCAAATTATTCTGCCGAATAACAGCATTTTTGCACTAACCGGAGAGATAGACGGCGGTCATGCACAAATTCCTAATATAATAGTTCCTCGATTTGTAGACTATTACCTTTATCCCGTGAATTTACTCAAATTATTCTGCCGAATAACAGCATTTTTGCACTAACCGGAGAGATAGACGGCGGTCATGCACAAATTCCTAATATAATAGTTCCTCGATTTGTAGACTATTACCTTTATCCCGTGAATTTACTCAAATTATTCTGCCGAATAACAGCATTTTTGCACTAACCGGAGAGACAGACGGCGGTCATGCACAAATTCCTAATATAATGGTTCCTCGATTTGTAGACTATTACCTTTATCCCGTGAATTTACTCAAATTATTCTGCCGAATAACAGCATTTTTGCACTAACCGAAGGGATAGACGGCGGTCATACACAAATTCCTAATATAATAGTTCCTCGATTTGTAGACTATTACCTGTACCACGAGAATTTACGCAAATTATTCTGCCGAATAAGAGCATTTTTGCACTAACCGGAGAGATAGACGGCGGTCATGCACAAATTCCTACTATAATAGTTCCTCGATTTGTTGACTATTACCTTTATCCCGTGAATTTACTCAAATTATTCTGCCGAATAACAGCATTTTTGCACTAACCGAAGGGATAGACGGCGGTCATGCACAAATTCCTAATATAATAGTTCCTCGATTTGTAGACTATTACCTGTACCACGAGAATTTACGCAAATTATTCTTCCGAATAACAGCATTTTTGCACTATCCGTAGAGACAGACTGCGGTCATGCACAAATTCCTATTATCATAGTTCCTCGATTTGTAGACCATTACATTTGTCCTGTGAATTTACTCAAATTATTCTGCACATTAACAGCATTTTTGCACTAACCGGAGAGACAGACTGCGGTCATGCACAAATTCCTAATATAATAGTTCCTCGATTTGTAGACTATTACCTTTATTCCTTGAATTTACTCAAATTATTCTGCACATTAACAGCATTTTTGCACTAACCGAAGGGACAGACGGCGGTCGTACACAAATTCCTAATATAATAGTTCCTCGATTTATAGCCTTTGTCCTTTATCCCGTGAATTTACTTAAATTTTTCTGCCTAATAACAGCATTTTTGCACTAACCGGAGAGACAGACAGCGGTCATGCACAAATTCCTAATATAATAGTTCCTCGATTTGTAGCCTATGTCCATTATCCCGTGAATTTACTCAAATTTTTCTGCCAAATAACAGAAATTTTGCACTAAACGGAGAGACAGACGGCGGTCATACACAAATTCCTAATATATATCTGTTATTGGACAGAAATTTTTAGTTAAATGCACTCAGTAAATGCAATAGACTAGAAATCCAGTACGATTTTGACGAGGACCGGCCTCACCCTTTAACGGTTGGTGCACAGTTTCTTTTTGTTGGACAGAATATTTTGGGTGAATGCACGCAGTTAATTCCATAGACTAGAAATCCAGTAACAAGTATATTACAATTTTGACGAGGACCGGCCTCACCCTTTAACGGTTGGTGCACAATATCTGTTATTGGAGAGAACATTTTAGTTAAATACACGCAGTAAATGACATAGACTAGAAATTCAGTAACAAATATATTACAATTTTGACGAGGACCGGCCTCACACTTTAACGGTTGGTGCACAATTTCTGTTTGTTGGAAAGAACATTTTGGGTAAATGCACGCAATAAATGACATAGACTAGAAATCCAGTGACATTATATTAGATTTTGACGAGGACTAGCCTCAACCTTTAACAGTTAGTGCACAATATCTGTTATTGGAAAGATCATTTCGTTAAATACACGCAGTAAATGCAAGACTAGAAATTCAGTAACAAATATATTACAATTTTGACGAGGACCGGCTTCACACTTTAACGGTTGGTGCACAATTTCTGTTTATTGAAAAGAACATTTTGGGTAAATGCACGCAGTAAATGCCATAGACAAGAAATCCAGTGACATTTATATTACGATTTTGACGAGGACTGGCCTCAACCTTTAACAGTTGGTGCACAATATCTGTTATTGGACAAAACATTTTAGTTAAATGCACGCAGTAAATAACATAGACTTGAAATCCTTTAACAAATATATTACGATTTTGACGAGGACCGGTCTCACACTTTAACGGTTGGTGCAAAATTTCTGTTTATTGGACAGAACATTTTGGGTAAATGCACGCAGTAAATGCCATAGACTAGAAATCCAGTACGATTTTGACGAGGACCGGCCTCACCAATTAACGGTTGGTGCACAATTTCTGTTTATTGGACAGAACATTTTGGGTAAAAGCACGCAGGAAATGCCAAAGACTACAAATCCAGTAACATTTATATTAGGATTTTGACGAGGACCGCCATCACCTTTTGACGGTTAATGCACAATTTCTGTTATTGAGCAGAACATTTTGGGTAAATTTGCGCAAAAAGTGCCATAGACTAGAAATCAAGTTACAATTATATTACGATTTTGACAAGGTCCGGCCTCACCATTTAACATTTGGTGCACAATTTCTGTTATTGGACAGAACATTTTTTTAAATGCACGCTGTAAATGCCTTAGACTACAAATCCAGTAACATTTATATTAGGATTTTGACGAGGACCGGCATCACCTTTTAGCCGTTAGTGCACAATATCTCTTATTGGACAGAATATTTTGGGTAAATGCATGCAGCCAATGCCATAGACTAGAAATCCAGTAACAATTTTGACGAGGACCGCCATCACCTTTTGACGGTTAATGCAAAATTTCTGTTATTGAGCAGAACATTTTGGTGAAATTTGCGCAGAAAGTGCCATAAACTAGAAATCCAGTAACAATTATATTACGATTTTGACAAGGACCGGTCTCACACTTTAACAGTTGGTGCACAATTTCTGTTATTGGACAGAACATTTTGTTTAAATGCACGCTGTAAATGCCCTAGACTTCAAATCCAGTAACATTTATATTAGGATTTTGACGAGGACCGGCCTCACACTTTAACGGTTGCTGCAAAATTTCTGGTTGTTGGACAGAACATTTTGGGTAAATGCACGCAGTAAATGCCATAGACTAGAAATCCAGCACGATTTTGACGAGGACCGGCCTAACCATTTAACGGTTGGCGCACAGTTTCTGTTTGTTGGACAGAACATTTTGATTAAATGCACGCAGTTAATGCCATAGACTAGAATTCCAGTAACAATTATGTTACGATTTTGACGAGAACAGGCCTCACACTTTAACGGTTGGTGCACAATTTCTGTTATTGGACAGAACATTTTGGGTAAATGCACGCAGTAAATGCCATAGACTACAAATCCAGTACGATTTCGACGAGGACCGGCCTCACCATTTAACGGTTGGTGCACAGTTTCTATTTGTTGGACAGAACATTCTGGGTAAATGCACGCAGTTAATGCCATAGACTAGAAATTCAGTAACAAATATATTACGATTTTGACGAGGACCGGCCTCACACTTTAACGGTTGGTGCACAATTTCTGTTTGTTGGAAAGAACATTTTGGGTAAATGCACGCAATAAATGACATAGACTAGAAATCCAGTGACATTTATATTACGATTTTGACGAGGACTGGCCTCAACCTTTAACAGTTGGTGCACAATATCTGTTATTGGACAGAACATTTTGGTTAAATGCACGCAGTAAATGACATAGACTAGAAATCCAGTGACAAATATATTACAATTTTGACGAGGACCGGCCTCACACTTTAACGGTTGGTGCACAATTTCTGTTTATTGAAAAGAACATTTTGGGTAAATGCACGCAATAAATGACAAACTAGAAATCCAGTAACAAATATATTACGATTTTAACGAGGACCGGTCTCACACTTTAACGGTTGGTGCAAAATTCCTGTTTGTTGGACAGAACATTTTGGTTAAATGCACGCAGTAAATGCCATAGACTAGAAATGCAGTAACAATTATATTAAGATTTGGTAATGCTTTATTTGTTATATCCTTTTGGTTCAACTTGAGCGATTTCGTTACTGCGTACACCATACCTAACACACAATTACAAATATATATTAAAATTCCGGAACAATGAATATTTAGATGTTAATTATTTAACTGGATAGTGTCATGAATAACGCGAAATATGAAAACTGACGTTGATCTATTTCAGAGCGTATGGATTTGCTGGAGTTTTATTCAAAATTTGGTTTAATTATCAACTTCTGTAAATTTTATCCTACCTCAAATACCACTGTGCTAGTACGCTTCAAAAGCAGAGCATCTCGAAAACTATTACTTCAGTACACTTTATAGGCTCGGTTTATATCAAATATAGTGTGCTCGCTTTGAATTCCATTGCCAAAGTTTTTGTAAAAAGTTGACTGCATTACAGCTTGAATAGACATTCCTGGAGTAGATTTTACCGTAAAACCGCCCCACATTAATCGACCAAATTCATAGTAGACATAGGGTTTATTACAAGCTCCTGCCGGTGAATCATCAGTATCCACGAAATTCATGTGAGCATGAAATTGTATCTTTAGCACCTGCTGCTTTTGGTATAACATTTTGATCATATCTGAACAAATATAAGCTTTACTTAACACACTATAACATGTAGACAACTTCGTATTAAATATTTATCATAATTGGAGTCATATCTAACGCAAATTTATAATCAGCTTCCATTATAATAAAATGTTTTCCTTATAACTATTGGTATATGTTCATGCTTTATACTGACACATTGTTCTTGGTCTTTATTGTTTTTATTTATTCAATGATCTATGATTCTTTATATATGTGGGTATTCTCTTTTGCAAGCCACCATTGTAGCCGCATAACAGATGGGAAAGGTAATAAACTAGAACTACAATCACAGATATCTAACAAGGATTTAACAATAATTGAATTCGCGGGTGGTGGTAACAATTATTTAAATCAAGTTTGAGAGCTTGAAGTAAACACCAATCCCATTGTATTTAACCAGTCGTCGAACAACATAACAAAACTACCGCCAGCCGCAACGCACTGACGCGTTTCGACCTTCTAAATCTAACAAGGATTACACAGCTTCTGAGACTTATTCTTTATCCAAAAAATCACAAAATATGCTCAGGAAGCTGTCGAAATCCGTCCTAAATTATGATCCAAATAGTGCAGCTTCAATATCGCGCTTCAATACTAATAATAATAATAATAATAATAATAATAATAATAATAATAATAATAATAATAATAATAATAATAATAATAATAATAATAATAATAATAATAAGATACCTCACAAAACTATCAAATTTATAATATTCATACATCGTTGTCCACATTTCATAAATCAACATACAGACTCTGCCTAATTTATGAAAACATTCAAAAGATCATTTATTAACTATTTAATCAGTGAGTAACGTTAGAGGTCGATTAAACGCTCGAAACCCACCTTGTTCTTAGCCAATAAATGTGGTTCAAAGGAATGATGCACTCATTATGTGCATATGCGTATTGAAGGTTAAGGTATCAATCCAAATTAAGAGATTAAATAATAAAGGAGGCAATCCAAGTTACTCGTTCGTAAGACCAGATGCTGCTCATTAAACCAACTAAATAGAACGAGATATACATCACGTACAATTTATATTATAGCATACTATTATCTAAGTATATA
>JAQBSW010011482.1:0-19924 GCA_029291075.1 Eudiplozoon nipponicum
TAGGCATTAACAGCTATTTTTTTTGTAAATGTGCTACTTTAATTATCGCGCAGTTAAGTTGCATTAAAAGTGCATGTTAATGCCGCTTCAACTTTCCTTTGTGCTACGTGGGAAAGTAAATCCCTCTTAAACGAGATGTTCAGTTAAACTGTTTTCTTTTCTGGTATGGAATACGCCTGTTTCTTTTGATTTCCTCTTTTAAAAATTGACTCAATTAATCGGCTAGTATAGCCATTAGACATCAAATCGTTTATTGCTTTATTAAATTCGTTGTCTTTTGAATCTTGACTTACCAATCTGTCAATTTCTGAAAAACAGCAATGAAGAGTTTATAATTTATAGTAAAAAGGCACGAAACGGCTGTAATGCAACTATTGTGCAGACCAGGTTGGCTTATGTTAAATTGGTCTATTTAATTTAACTTTAGTATAATTTTTGTGGTACGTCTTTCTCAATACATAAGGTACGTTGAAGATATTTTCCATTTCCTTAGAAACAGGTCGCAATCACGAACATTGCTTCAAAGTTTCAACAAGGCGTATAAAAATATCCGTTTCAGGTCAGAGCACGAGAAAGATGATAGTCTGCCTTTCTTAGATAAACCAATTAAGAAAACAGTATACCTGAAGATCCCATTTAAGGGAGATGCTGTTTCCCGAATAGCACAAAAGAAAGGTGAAGTGGCATTAACACGCATATTTAATACAGCTAAACTACGACTGCTATCTAAGGTAACACATTTGCCTTTATCAGCAGTCAAAGAGGAGCAGCCGTTAATGCCTATGAAACATTATTTAACGATATACATGTGCACGTTGTCGATCAACATACGTAGGCCGATCGACCAGACGGTTAATTACTCATATGACAGAGCATTGCAAATTAAGCGACTGTTCTAAATACGTTTGCAATTGCACAACACATCGTCGAGACTTCACACGTATGTTCTCCAGACGTAGTATTTGCGATAATTATCAAATGAAAAACAGAGGTGTGTGTGCCTGATTGCATGTAAAGGTCCTTCTCACTGTATTGCAAAGTGATGTCTGAGATCAGCCAAAACAAGAAATAGAAGTAAAACCGAGTCAGATTTGTTGCCACCCGCATAATCAAATGAAAACCCCTGAATGCATATAAATGAAAGATTGTAGAGCGAAGTTTAGTATTCTCGAAATAAATGACCATTATCCACTTTGTTATTAATGTTTTTTTTTCTTCCTAATTAGAAATATACTGTGTAACATATCTAAAGGCAATGGGCATTATATATATATATATATATATATATATATATATATATATATATATATATATTTCTCTTGAATTTCCATAAGAAATAAAAATATATTGTCTCAAGAATGACTTTTTATTTGAGATTCTATATCGGTTTGTAGGACATTGACCACGACGGAAAATTGACGTTCGAAAACTTTCGCGATGCCGTCGCTCAGGACGCACTTCTTCTGGAGGTGCTGGGTCCTTGTCTCCCCGCTGACAAAGTAAGTGTACTAATGAAAAACATGCCACTCTCAAAAATTATTATAGAAAGTACGGCAAGATTTACATAATAATAACATTATTATTAAAATTACAAGTAGTAATAACAACAACAATAATAATTTTCAAAGTAGTAGTAGTAGTAGTAGTAGAAGTAACGTTAGTAGTAGAAGAACCATAAGAAATAATAATATGTAGTAGTAACAGTATTAGTAGAAGTAGTAGTATAAGTAGCATCAGCAACATTAATAGTAGTAGTAGTAGTATTTGTAGTAGTAGTAGAAATAATAATAATAATAATAATAGTAATAATAATAGTAATAATAATAATAATAATAATACAAAATAATAATATTAATAACAATATTAATATTAATAGTACTAATAGTAATACAATTGTTACTATTACTACTACTAATATGAATTAAAGTAATAATAATAATTATTATTAATTGTATTATTAATATAATGTCGATTTTTATGTTGCTGACGTTTTTGCCGTTGTTGATTTTATTGTTGTTGTTAGTTATATTATAGAAAACCTTGTAAGAATGAGCCTCTAGACAAGTCAAAACATCAGTATTTCGATGATCAGTATGATTTTTGTTGTAATAACGGACTGGGTACATTACCGTAAAACGGGGTTGCCTTTGACACAAAAAAATAAAATTCCCTTTCAGATGGAGAAAATATCAATATTGCTTAAACTTAACTGCCATTAAATGTTCTGCAATTCAGTATAGCTGATTATTTTTAACCATTTATCGAAGTGGAAATACATTTCTCTAACTATCTGCATATAGGAAACTAATTAATTTCCTTTCCCACAGTGGTATAGTTTACAATTTCTTATCAAAACCGGTTTATATTTTATTATTAAACGAATATTGGTTGTCCGGAGGGGAGCTGATCACAATTATTTAAATCAAGGTTGTGATCTTGATATCAGCACCTTACCCATTAAGTATATACATTTGTCATTACAAACTAAGCATTGTATGGTGTTGAAAAATCGCGCTTCGTCAAGTAGACCGGTTTCGTCCTTATTAGGAATTCTTCATAAATTGTCCAGAATTTGCCGCGGACAGGGCTCGAACCTGGGCACGTCTGCTTTGGAATCTGGTGCTCTAACCACTGAGCCATCCTGCGGTACACTACACAAAATTTTCACTTAGATACGAACTGAGGTTTTTCTGGTTAGCCTTTCATTTTGTTGGAGACTATATGGTATCTCTTTACACCTGACGTTCCAACTAACCATCTCCAATCTGTTATTACTGAACAGACACCACGCTACCAGCGGAAGTGATATTGAAATTTATATTTATAGAATTAAACGAATATTGGTTACGCGGGTGGTGATAACAATTACTATTATCAAGTTTGCGATCATGATATAGACACCTGTCAGCATAAACTAAGTATAGCATAGTACAGAAAAACCGATTCAGCCGGTAGACGGTTTTGGGCCCTATTGAGAACTCGTTACGTACTGCCCAGAATTTGTGTATTGAAAATAAATACTTACTACATTCACCAATCTCCGAAGCATTAATGCACACATTATTATGCATTGTGACATCTGGAATTTTCTACTATCTTAAATGTCAGATAAATGGCGTAGCTCCAATTCGAAAACTGAATGAGAATATGTTATAAACAACACACGGAGTGCAAAGTTACGAAATAATTTTATCATTTTGCATAATATACTGACCTAATTATACTGAATGTAAGCTTAACTTTGCATTCTTTGCAGGTGGCCGCCGCGTTTTTGTCAACTTTTCAAGAAGTCAACGTTCCACAAAATTTTTCATATATCAATCCAAACATTGTGAGCGTAGAGCAGAAACACTAAGTAATGAAGAACTTGTAGCAAAAAATATTTTAAAAACCTATTGACATCAATCTCCGAAGTTCAGTAACTACATTCTTTAACTTATACATATATATATTATTTTTTCTATGATGCTACTTAAAATTAAAAGTAGCAATTTTGAAAATTGTAATATTGTTTGAATTTTATCACACGGTCAGTTATCAAGAAAATGTTGTTGCTTATTTTGCTACACAGGATTAGACTTTTTCACTCACTGACGTATGAAAACAAAAAAAAAGGTTCGACCAAAATATGGTCAGGATTTCTATTCTTCAATTAATAGCACATGTATTTGGCTAGCTTTAATTCTAGGTAAACAGATTTTATTAGGCTCAACGTAAATATCTAACGTGTTAGCCCCGATCAGTGATTAGAAGATGGGTCTGCCTGCAGTTTTGTAAATTTATTTCTAAAGAACGATTCTTATATCTGGAAATTTAAGGTGACAGTGACAGTAACGAGCGTTAGAATAAAACTGTACGGCTTTGAACCAAAGTAAACAATAAGGCCTAAAAACAAAACCATGTTCACGTAGATGGGCTGCATTTACAAACTTGTGCTATTTATAGTATATGGCAGCAGTGTAAATCGAAAAATGGTTTTGAACCATATACACCTGAAAGTTAAGGTGTAATATTTATGAATATGCGTGTTGGGCATGTCGAAGGTTAGATTCTGTTCAGCTATGAGGATATACCAATGTCGGCGTTAATAACAATTTTTATATGCAAGTCTCACATTCAGGAGTTACTCATCAATTGGAACCGAAAATTTTCCCAAAATCTACAATTTTTTGGTCAAGTAATGAGGTAAAATGTTAATGACTTCCCGTAAAGAATGACTTCACTAGGATATATAAATTTAACCATTGGTATCGTGTTTTTGGGTTTATAATAAGCTGTAATTTCATATTTTCGTTGACAAATTTCATAACTTAATGACATTACCGTCAGGCACAACTAGTAACACTTTTTGGTTTTCCTAGATCGTCATTAGTACACAATAGAAAACTGATTCCTGTACATCTAATTTTACTCGTCTATATGGTATTGCGTATCTATTAAAAATAACTTCAAATAGGGTCTGAAGGATATGTTAAATTCAGCGTGATCAAACGTTATAATCTCATGTAAGAATGCACAACGTACCTACTGGCGATTCGTCAGTAGAAGTCAGCAACTCGCTCCAAATACATTTTATAATTAGACAATAATCGTGGAATTGTTTGACAACGCAATGTCCTCGAAGTAAACACCAATCCCTTTGTATTCGAACAGTCGTCGAAAAATATAGTTAAACTACCGTCAGTCACAACGCATTAGCGCGTTTCGAACTTCCTTGATCATCATCGGAGTACGACGGCAAACTGACTAGCGAGGATCAAACCGCATTGCATATATATATATATATATATATATATATATATATATATATATATAGACAATACAATTAAACAATAGTGATTGCACTTGAATTGGTGGTAACGATTGCTTTAAATCTAGTTTTCGATCTTGAAGTAAACAGCAATCTCATTGTATTTAACCACTCGTCATTGTTGGTCGACTGTTCAAATAAAATAGGATTGGTGTTTACTTCAAGCCCACAAACTCGATTTAAAGATTTGTTACCCTCACTCGCGCAATCTCCATTACGAATGCGTACAGTGGCAGCTGTAGGTAAAATTTCATATAAAGTCTTTAGCAATGCGTCTTCAAAACCAACTCCTTATGTATAATATATACAGGGCCTGCAAATGAGACCAAGATTATGATTTTTATTATTCTATTAATCTTCCCAGTTACGTAAAGATTTTTGGATGTAAAGTCAACTCGTACTGATGAGTGGCCAGTAAGTTCGAAACACATGTTTTAATATGCGATTAAACCGTCCGTTCTCGTGACTTTTGAGTATCATCCTGGTCTGCTTTGAGCTAATCTGTTACCAGTTGCACAATACCTAATCCATAATCGCGAGTATGTTAGTTTTAAACAACCAAGAAAGCATAAATCTAACTGCAATACATATCGGTTATGCTTTGGAATTGTGAGCAAGTTTTGACACAGTGCGAGCTTCAAATGTTGATTCTATGCGATTTTCGTGCGCGGGTTGCTGCTTTGCACCATCAGTTTCCTCAAAGATCCGATTTATCCCCATTTCCAAGTACGCAACGATTTTGGCTGCCTTCTGGCTGGATGCGGATTCGGCCCTTTCTTCCGAATGCATCAACATCGTTCATACTCTCCACTGGAAATGCGGTTTCGATCTAATCTTCAAACAGTTAGCAGTCCCATGAATATTGTACACAATAAAAATGTAGGATTAACATTGTCTGCACATCGTGATCATGACACCTTTGAAGCTTTTGCTGCATACATGTACATTTTTTTAATTAGGCAAATATCGATGGCACGATTAGGAATAACAATTATTAATATCAAATTATTGAACCTGAAATGAATACCGATCCCCTAATGTATCTCGCCAGTTGCACAGTATGACAAAACCAAAGTTGGTCACAATAAATAGCGTTATTCATTGCTCCCCGCCGATTAACACAGTACAACAAACCATCTGCAAATCTATGATATTGGTGGCCAATTGTATTCAGTCATATCGATACAATTATGTGTTAAGTGTTGCGCATCTAGTAACAAATTAGTTCAGTTGTGACCAGAAAGATAAACCAAAGACAGCATGCGCGGAAAGCATAATCTCGTGCACATTCGTTTCGCGCTTACTGGCGACTCATCGACATTAGTCAGTATAACGCCCTTTAACCACTACATATTTTGGTGAGGAATGTGGGAAAATTGGACGGTACAATCTCCTAGACGATTGTGTAAACCTGCAGTAGTGAAGGTAATATCATTTGAAGTCTTCAACAATTATTGAAGGCCGGTACGTCGCCTCTAAATTATAAGTTTAGGAAAACTTGCTTGACGGTGTCCTCTCTAGTGCGAATCTGTCGTAGTCTGATGTTGTTAATTAGCAAAATTTTTTTCAGGCAGCCAAGTTCTTCCTCTATCTTCTGATTCGGTTTGCTAGGTTTTCAAAAAAGTTTTTTTGTGATATTCTGGTACACTGCTGTTGTAATGAATGTATTGCCCAGTGAGAGTGGATTTTCTATGTAGGGGCAATTTCAAATCCTCATATTATTCTCGAGTAAGTTGGATATCAAGGAAGGGAAAACTATTGTCTTTCTCCACCTCCAGATTGAATTTAATGTCTGGATCGGCTCCAATGACCTACTTGAGAATTTCTGATGGGTCTGCTGATTCTGGGATGAATAAGTTTGTGCGGTAGCACATATATCGGACGTACGAAGAAGCAATTGATCAACAGAATCCAGCAACATTTACCGCAGAAATAGATTTAAAAGCTTTGGCACTTCAGGAAAATCAGCTATTTCCGACCATATATTCGAAACGGGGCACCCAGTTAATTTGGCCAAATTCTAAATTTTACATAAAGCAAAATCAGAAAAATTATCATATGTATGACGTGTATACAAATAAAAAACACCTGGCCTAAATATTAAAGTTTCATCGTATCCACTTTGTATTAATTTTTTCTTAAATAATTTGTAATATATATATATATATATATATATATATATATATATATATATTAGCTCTCCACCACAATCAATATCTAATAAGTATTATCGAACGTTATAATCTCATGCAAGCATGCGTTCGTACCTACTGGCGACTCGTCAGTAGAAACCAGCAACTCGCTTCAAATCCATTTTATAATTAGACAATAGAAGTGGAATATTTTGACAGCGAAATGTCCTCGAAGTAAACACCAATCCCATTTTATTTAACCAGGCGTCGAGCAACATAGCAAAACTACCGTCAAGCGCACGTATGACACGTTTCGACCTTCCAGAATCATCATCAGAGTACGACGGCAAACTCACCAGGGAGGATCATACCGCAATGAATTCATAATGAAAGCAAAATTAGATATGCGGCTCTCACCCGCAGTAATCTCACATATACTATTCTGGAATGGAAGTGTCTGCAGCTAATCGAGCAGCTGGATTTGATTCCGAGAGATTCGCAAAAGTTGAACTCCTATACCAGATTTCTACTGACTAATTAACATGAACGTAAGTCGATTCATACTGCAGTTGGCAGCACTGCACTTGTCTCAGCATTATTAAAGGTACATTTATGTGCTGTCATTCAAAAAGATTTTTCCATGTGCAAAGAAATACAATTTAAAGCGACAACAAAATATCTAATTCGGGTTTTCGCCTCGCACTTCTACAAATACACATTGCCAATATTTAAAAAAATAAACCAAACAAAATTAAAACGGTATGTGTTTGTGTGTGTGTGTGTGTGAAATAGGATATTTTTCGTACACTTGCAAACATACACTGGAATTAAGACTGAAAGCTCATACAAGAATTTTCTGCGTGCACAATTTGTTTTTCCAAAGCGCTTCGCAGATTGTCAACTCATTTAACTGCATGAATTTAGTGAGCATCTTAAATGCTTAAGCGGTCAGTGAAACGCTGTCGATTAACACATTACAGATCGATTTATGCAGGCATAAACGATTACGCACGGGAATTGAGCTTGAATTGTAAGTGACATGATAATAACTGAGCATACAATTAAACAATAATTAATTGCGTGGATGGTGGTAACAATTGTTTCAATTAAAGTTTAATTGTATTGTCTATGTATATGTGTGTGTGTGGCGAAAGCTACAAACAGCTAATGTTCGTGACTGCATAGAAATTGTGCAGCCGACATTTCCAGTTACGTACAATGTATGCAAGACTACTAGAGGTGGGAGCCGCATGTCTAATTTTGCTTTCCACTATGTATTCAATGCGGTTTGATCCTCGCTAGTCAGTTTGCCGTCGTACTCTGATGATGTTCAGTGCGTTGCGACTGGCGGTAGTTTTGTTATGTTGTTCGAAGACTGGTTAAATGCAATGAGATTGGTGTTTACCTCAAGCTCGCAAACTTGATTTAAATAATGACCGAACATTTCACTTTTTCACACTATCTACCTGTTTCAATAGTATGCACATTTTTCGTTCTGAAAGCATGCGGCTTATTGATGAAAACTTTGTCCACTTAATTATTCCGTCATTATGTGACAACAAACATCTACGTGCAGGACGACTTCGTAGTGGCAATCACGACTGGGCCGCCATTGTACTGATCAACACCTGTTGAGCCACAGCAAATTACTCACTCATCCGTTAGCCGATCCGTCCCCCATTGTCCACTTTCAATAATGCAGGCCCATTTCCGTCTACCGATAGAAACGTTAGCACAATCCGGCTAGAATAACTGTCCCGGTCCCAGTGCCGGTGACGGGAAAACAGGAAACGGCTTAAAAGACACGATTAGGAGACTGAAAATATATTATATAATACTTTAAATCAAGACTGTTATTATGATATAAACAACTAACTCATTATTGCCATACATTTATCAGTATAAAATAAGAATTCTGAAGTGTAGAAAAGACAATTCATCCGGTAGACCGGTTTCGTCCTTATTGGGAACTCATCACATACTGGCCAGAAGCTTCAGCGGACGTGGCTCGAACCAGGGAACGTCCGCTACGGAATCTGTTGCCCTAACCACTGAGCCGCCCTGCCGCACAATTGTGTATAGCATGCGGCATGGTGACTCAGTGGTTAGAGCAACTGATTTCGAAACTGACGTGCCCAGACTCGAGCCATGTCCACAGCAAATTTCGGACAGTGCGCAATGAGTTCCCAATAAGGACGAAACCAATCAACTGGATGATTTGCCTTTTCCACACCATACAATGCTTAGTTTATATTGGCAACTGTTAATATATATATATATATTGGGATTTGCGTTTCTATCAAGATTGCAACCTTGATTACTATCAATTTATCCCCACCTGGGCATCCAATATTCGTTTAATTAATTTGATCCAATCGTTGGCAGTTTCTCTGTTGACTATCACTCAATTGATGCAACATGTAACCGTGTATTTTGTATTGCGCATGTTGTAAAAAATAAAATTAAAACAGAAACACACGGCTACGAACAAGTCAGCCCTGCACCTGAAAACCGCACCTACACACTCATATTGGAGACAGGCTTAAATTCACCGCAATTGAGAATAAAACCAATCTGTGCATCTATCACTCCCATAACAGTCTCAAACTCTGGTCTCGATCAAAATCAGTCATCCTATTTTCTGGTGGCTAACATACACAGCTTCAATGTGCAAAGGTAACACGTGTGTATGTGCTAAGCAAAGCGCGCATGGCTACATCCCAATTATTACATCTTACAGCGCGTAATTTCGTTTGCCTTTAAAATGACTACATAGTTATCCTATTTCCAATTTCCTTCTAAAACGCATACGCCCACGAGATTGCACTTTCGTTTTGGCTTAGTGCTCATTGAAACAGTGACGCAAAAATAAAACTACGCTGGACTACCTTCTGATTGAAAATAAATAGACATCAACATCTGCACGCTTCACAGAAGAACAATTTGGTGTATTTACAATTTTGATTATTAAATTTGAATGCACACTGCGATACACAATATTCACGTCTCGTCTCTTCATGCAGTGTTGACGATAATTTTCTGGTTCTTCTAAGTATAGAATTTCATTTATAATTTTCTTCGCAGTTAAAGACCACTTAATACCAGAATTTCCCAAAGATGTTGCCTTTTTGTGCTTTTTTTACTTCGTGTCTGGGTGAAATTGCGCAATCAGAAATGCAAGAGACTTAATTGATTGTTCATTTAATAGTAGCCAACAATTAGCCATTAAAAAACTACATCGAATCGTTTATTTTCAATTAGATGAACACTACTACTATTAGACTAAACGTTATTTTCTGCTAACAGACACTTTGCATGCATATTTTAAACCACTTCGTTACAAATCATTTGACTTAGTTGTTATCATAACACAAAGTTGTTGCATTGCTAATTTAAATTTGCACAACTAATTAGTGTTTAGGCAGCGTAATTTAATTTGATAAAATTTCGAGTAAAGGTGAACACCACCCGCGCAACCAATGTTCGTTTAATTATATAAAGGTGAACACCACCGGAATCTGACTAATCCGTGATTTGCCGACAAGAAATTAATTTTAATATTTTTTCGAAGACAGAAATAGAAAACAATCAACGAATATTTAATTGTATTATCTACATATATGTAGCGAAAGCTACAGACGTTAAATGTTCGTGACTGCATGGAAATTGTGCAGCCGATATTTCCAGCCAAGTTCAATGTACGCGAGACTACTGGAGGTGAGAGCCGCATATCTAATTTTGCTTTCCATTTATATGCGTTGTGGTTTGATCCTCGCTAGTTAGTTTGCCGTCGTACTGTAATTATGATCATGGGAAGTCGAAACACGTCACTGGTGGAAGTTTTGCTACGTTTTTTGACGCCTGGTTAAATACAATGGGATTGGTGTTTGCCTCAAGCTCGCAAACTTGATTTAACGAATTGTTATCACAACGCGTACAATCAATTATTGTTTAATTTTATTGTCTATATATATATGTGTGTGGCGAAAGCTGCAAACATTTAATATTTGTGACTGCATAGAAATTGTGCAGCCGACATTTCCTGTCACGTACAATGTATGCAAGAATACTAGAGGTGAGAGCCGCTTATCTAATTTTGCTTTCCATATATATTTGCAATGCGGTTTGATCCTCGCTAGTCAGTTTAGCGTCGTACACTGATGATGATCATGGAAGGTCGAAACGCGTCAGTGTGTTGCGGCTGGCGGTAGTTTTGCTATGTTGTTGGACGACTGGTTAAATACAATGGGATTGGTGTTTATCTCAAGATCGGAAACTTTATTTAAAGAATTGTTATCCCTACCTACGCAATCAATGATTGCGCACTTTCACAACCTATATACGTTTGGCTACAACTGCAAAATTGTTTTGCTTCTAACTGCATAGGAATTTTGAAGCTGGCATTTCCAGTCACGTCCAATCTGTGCAAGGCTACTTGTGGTGAGTTCCGCATATTTTATTTTCCAGACCATAAGTCAGCATTTCGGTTAGATCCTTAAATATGCTCTGATGATGACTATGGAGGGTCAAAACTCGTCAGTACATGTGACTTACGTTAGTCTTGCTATATTGCACGACTTCTTAATTAAAATGGGACGTATTTTATTCCCAAGCTCGCAAACTTCATTTCGAAATAAATACTCTTTCGGTGGATTTGGTCAGTCGATTTTCTGATCATCTATCTTTGTGTGTCCACCTACATTGGTTGGGTGGTTCACGCGGATTTCGCGGTATGTATTATCAGTGTATCAAGTAGACGAGACTTAATTATGCCTAATTCGGCAGTCAAATTGTTCATTTGTGCAGTCAGTCCTGGAATCAACGTTTCCAACCTATCAGAAGCCATTTGTAAATGTACCACACATGCTTTATTTTTACTCAATTGTATATAGTATTTTGCTCGCATAAAGAGCATCGATTTAGTAAATAAAATTACAAATATTAATTATTTTATGTTCACTTCAGCTTGAAGTCTGCTTCCATCATTGTGCTGACTGCTTCATCCTTAAACGGACGCTTCTGCGAGGACTTTCTGTTGAATTAATGCCAGCCCTATATAGGACCTTTGGTGCGTTCTTAGTCTGAAAGGTGGTTATTGCTACATATCTTTCTTATGGTTTTTTATCACCGAGGAACATTTCGATTTTTTTGTAGGCGAGAATTATCTTAATAATGTACTTGGCCGTTAATTTACGAACGGCATAGTGGACTATCTAACTCTCATGTTTCCATGATAGCCTTACAAATTTCATATCCTTCGTTTATTGCAGCGTAAACGAAATTATAAACTCAATAAGTCTTTCTAGGTTCAGTACACAAATTTTTGTAAGACTACACCTGGCTTGAAGTAAATAATAAACAATCATTGATTGCGCGGGTGGTGATAACAATTAATTAAATCAATTTTACGAGTTTGAAGCAAACACCAATCACATTGTTTTTAACCATTCGTCGAACAACACTACAAATCATTTATTATAATCAAGGTTGCGGTCTTGATATAAACACCTGACCCATTAATTACTTACATATAACAGTATAAACTAAGAATTGTATAGTGTAGAAAAGGCAATTCATCCAGTAGACCGGTTTCGTCCTTATTGGGAACTCATCAAGTACTGGCCAGAATTTGCCGCGGACAGGATACGAACCTGGGCACGTCTGCTTCGGAATCTGGTGCTCTAACCACTGAGCTATCCTGCCGCACACTACAAATCTACCGTCAGTCGCACGTACTGTGTCGGATTACTATGGCCAAAACTCAATAATTAACTGTTAAATTTCAAGGTAAGTTCGACTCAGACGAAATATAACAGTTATATACTGTTTGTTGCGGAGAGCTAATATATGCAAGTATGTATTAGGTGTTGCGAACTTAGTAACAAATTAGTTCAGTTGTGACCAGAAGGATAAACAAAAGGCAGCATGAACGGAAAGTATAATCTCATGCACATTCGTTTCGTGCTTACTGGCGACTCATCAGTAGGAGCCGGTATTACGCCCTTTAACCACTATATATTTGGTAGAAGCATGTGGAATGATAGGACGGTACAATCTCCTAGACGAATGTGTAAACCTGTAATAGTGAAGCTAACATAGTCTAAAGTCAACGACAATGCGACTTCAGTGCTAACTCACACTATATAATATATAGACCGAGTCTGTAAAGGATACTAACACTATGGCTATTGTGTTAGTAACTGATACCTTTTTTGAAATCGATGAGTACCGGATACTAACAACTATGGTTTCCGAGTCGGTACATGATACCAACCTGATGGATATCAATTTATGCTAAAGTTCACCCAAATTGAGAATTACAACAATTTCTGAACACCTGTTACTCCAGTAAATCCATACACTCTGGCCTTGATCGACGAAATATAGCTTGAAATGCGAAAAGAATGTTCACATAAATCTAATTGAATAGTCTCACCTTAACTCTCTCTTTCTTTCTCTTTCTATAAGTAATTCTAGCCATCTGTTTGGTAAAAAGACAAGAATTAATTCATTAAAAGTTACACACAATATATAAATATGGTCCAAAGATCAGATAGAGAAATCCACTTACACCATATGCCATGCTTATATCATGATGGTATAAGTGATGCAAAATTTGAATAAATAATGTTCTAGCTATCAAACCAAAATCACTCAAAATATATGCATATAATCGAAAATCAAACAGGATATATAATTAAAGTTGAAACGCCAATTACCTCCCACGCTCTCTGTTTGGTTTCTTAAATCATGACGTAATTAATGTAGAATTCAAAGTTTATACATAATTTATATAAAAAATCAACCTGAAAAACACACTAAACATTTATTAGTTATATAATAGCCTTGGTCGACTTACTAACTCATGAATTATTTGTTATAAAATAATTAAATTACGAATTACATGAAGGTGATTAAAAAGGTGATTTAATGCTAATTGTCACTGAAAACACGGCGTGGGCAGTGATAACGTATAATTAAATCAAGGTTGCGATCTTGATATAAAAACCAGTTCTATTTAGTACATACATTTGTCAGTATAAACTGAGCATAAAGTCAATTCATCCAGTAAACCGAATTCATCCTTATTGGGAACTCATCACTATCATCCAGAATTTTTCGTGGTCAGGGCTCGAACCTAGGCACGTCTGCATTGAAATCTGGTGCTCTAACCACAGAAACACCCAGCCGCATGCTACACACAATTTCCAGTAATATACTAACTAATGTAACTCGGTTAGCCTTTCTTTGATGTGGAGCCTATATATGGCATTCCTTTAGACCAAAATTTCCAACTAACCACCTAAAATCATTTATTATAGAACAGACACCCCATTAGATGGGGAAGTGGTATTAAAATGAGCATTTATATGATTAAGCGAACGTCGATTGCGCGGGCGGAGTTTCCAAACTAGACACTATTGCGATATTCGACATATAGTATTTATAAACATTTTTTCAACGTGATATAACTACAACCCATAAAGATGACGCTTAAATTTTCTTGAGTTATAAATGCTGACCCCTTGATTCATTGACGATGCTGACTTTTCCTTAGTTTTATTTTTATATGTGCTGCTACATTTAACTTTATAAGGTGTGTCGTCCTTTTAAATTTTATGAAATTTATTGTAAAGTGAGTAGGGCAAGCTGATGGTCCATACTAGCAATTGTATAGATAAAAATAATTCATAGTACCTCTTACAAGTGCAAAAGGAAAAAGAAATTTTATCAGATACAAGAAACGCTTCTTTCCCATTATCTCCTCAAATATCTTCTGCTGAACTTATCTTTATATATAAATTGGAAGTTAAAACAAGATATAAATATGTGAAAAAAAGAAACATATCAATTGAGTGCGTCACCCCCAGTTTAAGCTTATTGCCTGAACATGCATTTTCTGCTTGCATAAATCCGGCTGCAATTTGTTTATCAATAAAGCTTTGTATGTGGCTCACTCCCTTTTGTTTTTGCATTTAGTAATTACTTTAAATGCTACGTCTGTAGAAAATACGTGTGATGTTTCAAATACGACAGATTGGGGATGGTTATTTTGAACTTTCGGTCTAAATGGAAGCCATATAAGCTCCGGGTGTCCCAGTAGTTAGAGAACCAGGTTCTGAAACAGAGGCGCCCAGGTTCGAGCCCTGTCCGCGGCAAATTCTCGCCAGTACATGATGAGTTTGCTATAAGGACGAAACCGGTCTACTGGATGAATTGTGTTTTCTACACTATACAACGATTAATTTATACTGACATATGTAAGTAATTAATGGGTTAGGTGTTTATATCAAGACCGCAACCTTGATTATAATAATTGTTATCACCACCCGCGCAACCAATGTTCGTTTAATTAAGAATCAAATATATGCCTGAGTTCAACTTTTAAGACAGCGCAAACTTATGCTAATCTTCTGCAGTTAAGCAATCGTTGATAATGAACGGTGGTGAGAATACTTTAAATCAAGCCTTAGAATTTGAGATAAATACCAGTTCAATTTTATTTAACCAATCATAAAACAAAGCCAACCTACCGTCAGTCGCGCAAACTGGTGTATCTAGATAAACCAAGTGCTGGAAAGCAACTGCACTTTGCAGAAACCAAACAAAGCATTCTTAAATAGCAGTCGTTTAAAAAATTGTACCAAAATTGAGAGTTTCAAATCATAATCAAAGAAGATATAAATTGGTAATTTGTTCTGAAGAAGACATATCCGCACAGAAAAGAAAATAAATAGTTACAATGTGAAGCTTAGCCACAATGCAGCAGTGGACAAAACTTGTTTACTTTTTATACGTCAAAATGACATAAAACGCTAGCAATTCAAGACAAATTGTTACATTATGCGATATCGTGCATCACCTTGCGTCTCTTAAAGTCAACGTCGAATTGACTACTCAGCTAATTTAAAAGCAAATAATGCACCAAAATTGCTCATGTCTGCAAGAAATAAAGGTTAAATATCACTGTGAACGAGTAAATTTTAGCGTGCATTTAGAATTTCGCAAAAAACGATCGAAGGAAAGAAAATAATGCGTACATGAATTTAGATTTTTTGTTCAAACAGGTCTTTGGCAAATCCTAGTTGTTCTATCTAAACCAACTTGCAACCGAGTACATAATACCTAAAACATAATTAATTTAATCAAGATTGCGATCTCGATACAAACACCTGACATTTATCAGTATAAACTAAGAATTCTATAGTGTAGATTAATTTATAAGGACAAAGGTATGTACTTACTGGGTCAGGTGCTTATAGCAAGATCGCAATCTTGATTATAGTATTTGATATCACCGCACACGAAACCAATGTTCGTTTGATTACCTAATACACAGTTGCGATAACTGCTGCCTATCGAGACCAAATTACGAGGCGTTGCCGGTGAAACAGAAGTTAAGAACTCTTTTTAGTCTGAACTTTGTTGAAAACCATCTAATTTCCAACATCCTAGTGTCGTAATACACTTAAAGGTTAATGTCAAAATGGTCTACTGGAAGTTGCAGCACAAATTTGTCAAGTTTAAATGAAATAAGAAGTCGTACGAGGTGTTATACAAAATCAAACGAGACAAAATATGTAAAGAAAGCTTTTTGATCAGAATAATCAAATTATCAATCAGGTAAATAATTTTTATCCCTTACATCCAATATAGGTCTACACATTTTTAAATGTCATTAATTTGCTAACGTGTGATACATTGCTGGCTGGAGCCGGTGTCGTATAACCGGCTACTTCATCTATCAATAACTGTGTCAACCACAACTTCGTACCATATTTCCAGTGGTTAACATGAAGGATGTCGAAGCACCCAACCGCCACGAAGACAAACTCGACGCGTACTTCGAAATGGGGATCAATCGGAACTTTGCGAAAATGTGATAGTGCAAAGCGACTACCCACGAATGCAGATCGTGGCCATTCGACATTTGACGTTGGCACATAGCAACCATTCAAGAAATGTATAACCAGCGCGTCCCTCTCTCCGATAATATTTCACTAATTTTTGGATTTCAACAGTTTCATATCGCAATAGTGCTCGTTATGCCAACCCAAGAATGTTCCGTGAATGCATTTCTACGTAAGCCACTACCAATCCGTCGACATTCCCTCTTCAGCGTACACTGCGGTGACGAGCGAGATGGGATCTATTTTTAAAATCAATTCATCTTGAAATATCTTTTCCAGGCTCGCATAATTCACTTCATTGTGTTTCAGTCGTTTATTCCTAGGCGCCTTAACTTCGTCGACTTTGTAAGAGTACCATTTTTATTCGATATATATATATATATATATATATATATATATATAGAGATATAAGAGTTATAACGTAGAATAAATCCTGAGTAGATGTTCTTTCTGAACATACATGTTTCCACTACTAAAATACCTGTCAACAATTTGAGGGTGATTGTCTCACTGCATCCTAACTCTAAAACCTGATCCGCGCTTTGACTAACACAGGCGGAATTCCAGTTGATTTGTGTTTTTGAGATATTTCGATGGCATTTGGCGGCCACCTTCTTTAGTTAAGTCATCATCACATGTTTTAAGAAACAGACCAACGAAGCAAGCGCGATATCATTTCTACACTAGACTGACCTTTCACTAAATAGTTGCGTGGCATTTGTGTGTGTGTGTGTGTGGGCATATATCCATCACTGTTATGTCCATCCAACTACGTGAGACTAGAGTGGTCGAATATTAATTTACCATTTACACGCGTTAGACTATTCGTGATATTCACACAGTGCTCCAGCGAAAAACGGAAAATTATTGCGCCATCACCTACCAAATTAGCATTTTCAAGTTGACAACTAAAAACAGCTTAACTGGCGGTCATATTTGTAGCATCAAAGTGAGCAAATATTGAGAGAAGCTGACAGGAAATTGCAAATCATTCAAAATAAGTCAGATGGATAACCCCGAATGACGTGGTGCGAATTTAAAAAGCGGAAAAGTAAACATTAAACGTAGAACGCCTTAAAGTGAAAACAGATTAGAAATAAATTTCTACTGGTCTCGGAAAGTTAGTTCCATCAATGATTTTGACAAAATCCTACGAAATATTAACGCTGCTTTGCTCCGACAAGAGACGCCGCATTTTTTTAGGCTCATTTTGCTGTAATACTATATTTTATCAGCGCCGTTAAATAGTGGAAACACGAGATGTCTATTAAACAATCAGTGATTGCGCGGATGGTCGTAAAAATTCTTTAAATCAAGTTTGCGAGTTTGAAACAAACACCAATCGCATTGAATTTCAACAGTCGTCGAACTACATAGCCAAACTACTGTCAATCGCACGAAATGACGCGTTTCGACCTCCCATGATCGTCATCAGGGTACGACGTCGAGGATCAAACCGCGTTGTAAATATATGGAAAGAAAAATTAAATATGCGGCTCTCACCTCTAGCAGTCTCGTATAATTGGTACTTGACAGGAAATGTCGGATGCACAATTTCTTTTCAGTCACGAACATTAACTTTTTTCTGCTTTCGCCACCTATGTATAGGTAATATAGTTAAACAATCATTAATTGCGCGGATTTTTAATAAAAGTTGTTGTCATATCATTAAATAGGCGCACGTCACGCGAGTGCATGTGTGTGTATGCACAATTTAAAAAGATTCAGTTAAATATAATTGATACACATGTACATTCGTCTAAATTGAACAGAAGTCAATATTTAGTTTACCTTTTAAATTTTTAATGTTTGAAATGCTGTATTACTAGAGTGATCTCAAAAGATTGGGGAGTGGGGGTTAGACACAAAAATCATACTCAATAAAGAAATAAGCTTAATTAAATGAAGGTTAGACAAAATTTTGAAAATTGTTTAACGAAATAATAAGCAATATAAGGAAAGGAGATACAAGCCCTTAAGTAGGCGCTCAACTCACTAGGAGTTATAAAAATAAATGAACAGATAAATGGGTCAAATTTAGAAGGATTATATTCTCAATAATTGATTAACCATTAATTAGATAATGAGTCGACTTCTGAGCCAGTCTTAATTCGATGTTCTTCCTCTTTTACTGGAGCTAGCTTCAGTTTCCAATTCATGCAATCGTCCTTTGCTGCCATTAGTTAATACGGTATTTCAAACCGAACCCAACGACTTTCCAGCAGCTGTTTCAGCAATAATATCATCTGTATATTTAATTTCGATAGATGCTCTAAGAAATCTCGTCATCCTGTTACGACTACATATTGCTATGCGTCTGGAATCGTCCCAGTTAATAGTGTGCCCAGCCTCGACTACATGACGAGCAAGATCAGATTTAGCAATATGCCCATACTTACACGCAGTTTTGTGTTCACCTCTTCTTACTTTGATTTGGCGCATGGTCTCACCAACATGCATGAGACTGCAATCATTGCCAGGGATTTCATACACTCCTGATGTTTCTAAGGGTTCACACTTTTGTTTTTGATTAGTGAGTCTAGTGCATAGGAATGGGTGACCTAGTGTTCTTATACACACACCACATATAACCATGACCAATACAAGATACATTGTTCGCTTCTTATGGTTATACGGCAGTAAAACATTAGTCACTTCTAAATGTTGATTTGTGATGCAACAATGGTGGATGTCGTAAGAAAAACTAATCCTAATTTGAGGTATATTAAAGCTGATAAAGAGTAGGCAGATCATAAGAGCATGGCACTACCGAACTCTTAAACTAGGTAGAAGAGTAAAATCAGTCGCATTAAAAAAACAAACTAAGCACCGTTTTAAAATAGTCCCTTAACCAATGCACTCATCACCGTGCACAGCCATACAAAAGCTAAGAGTGACTAATTGTGGATTTCACCGCATTTTTCTTGTGCGGAACAATTGATAGCACTCGTAGGTCGGTAAAATCTTGAATAATTCACATTTTAAGGTGCACCGATTTTTTGTTTTGGTTGATGGGTTCTCAATTGTCCCTTCATTTTGAAGCCCTCCTTCAGCTGCTTGTCTGAAAATGA
>JAQBSW010011483.1:0-19917 GCA_029291075.1 Eudiplozoon nipponicum
ACTGGTTAAATACAATGGGATTGGTGATTACTTCAAGCTCGCAAACATGATTTAAAGCATTGTTACCACCAACCGCGCAATCAATTATTATTAAATTGTATTGCCTATATATGTATGTGGCGAAAGCTACAATCAGTTAATGTTCGTGACTGCATAGAAATTGTGCAGCCGACATTTCCAGTCAAGTTCAATGTATGCAAGACTGCTAGAAGTGAGAGCCGCATATCTAAATTTGATTTCCATGTATATTCATTGCGGTTTGATCCTCGATAGTCAGTTTGCCGTCCTACACTGATGATGATCAAGGAAGGTCGAAACGCGTCAGTGCGTTGCGGCTGGCGGTAGTTTTGTTATGTTGTTCGAAGACTTGTTAAATACCATGGCATTGGTGTTTACTTCAAGCTCGCAAAATTGATTTTTAAAAATATGTTGATTTAAATTTTAATAAGTTGATTAAAACTATGTGGCATGCATTTTTTAAATAAAATCTGGCTGATCACAGATTTTTTTTCGTTTAACTTCAATACTTCAGTATGAACATGAATGAAAACACATTTTTGGTGTTCGCATTTAACTAAGCATGTTTTAATGCGCGCTTTTCTGCGTACCTGTGTGTGTGTGTGTGTGTGTAATAATACCAGATAAACTTCGTGTTTGCATGCTGAGTGGACTGGTTGAGTTAACATAATTTCACCAACGCAGAGGTCAACGTCACGTACACATGTACTACATGCAAATCCACGATGCCTGATTTTTGCTAAGTCGCTACAACCTATGGTACTATTAAAAGCAATGCACTGCTTTCTACCGATCGTATAAATTAAACGTGTTGCTCGGTAATCGTTTAAAGTACAATTTTAATCGGGATTACATAAACAAGTATCTGCAGGCTCAAACGAAATGCTGCTAGATTATCGCGTGGTAGACGTAAAATTGTAGGAAGCACGTCAATAATTTTTTGGATTAAATTATGTCTTTTCGCAGATAAAATTCTTTCGATTAGTCTCCTAACGATGAGAGGTGTGCTGATTGATTCGTTTTTTCACGTACACGGAGCGTTCGTGCATAGAGGCTATTGATTGTGCCAAATATTTGAAGGTCTTGTGGATTTGTACATACTGTGAGAAATTGAAATTAGCAAACACATTCGCTGATTATTTGGCAAAAATATCGTATTCCAAAAATATAACCCACAAAGTATGGACCTGATGGACTCTAGTGTTTATGAGAGTACAACTATAAATCATCCCAGTGCACAATTTTTTCGTTCAAGACGACTCTCGTCATATGACAGCGAAGAAGATATTTTGGATTTTGAGTATGGCCAGTCTCACGCGAAGCCCCCAATGAGCCTATTAAAACGCGTAGAGAAACCATTTGCATTGTTCAAGTCACCATTGGTATCAGAC
Organism: Eudiplozoon nipponicum; assembly: GCA_029291075.1. Taxonomy (NCBI): domain Eukaryota; kingdom Metazoa; phylum Platyhelminthes; class Monogenea; order Mazocraeidea; family Diplozoidae; genus Eudiplozoon; species Eudiplozoon nipponicum. The sequence goes on from JAQBSW010011483.1 coordinate 1,410, forward strand.
TGCAGAAATGATTCAACAGGCTACGCTGGCTCCAGCTTTGTAAATCGTCTGAGGCCAAAATCTAAATTAAAAGACCATGCAGACAGAGTTTGGTTTAAAAATGGCCTGACAACTGGAAGAATTTTTAGCTACGCATTGACAACTAATGAGCAAAGAAGTAGACAATCAGAATGGCCTCAAAGGGAACCAAACGATGAGAGTTTTTCACTGGCATCAAATCGACAACCTGAGCAGAGAAACAGGAGACCATTTAGTCAACGGCTTGACTTCAGCACATTTAAAATGTTGGCAATAAATCAAAATGAATCAAATGGTATGTCGTCCATTAGCTCGAATACTTCAGGTAGTTTTGCTACACCATTAATTCACACGCGTTCAAAGAAAAGCTCGACATCAAACGGTGGGAACAATGCGAACACACACCTGCAGGAAAGTCAATATGAGGTAAGAACATGCTGGACAAGCTTGGTCGACCAGTTAGCAGAAAAAGTGAAAATCGACAGTCAATTTCCGAAAACGGGAAAACTGCGCAACATTGTCTGTTTAGTCGGCGCGCCTCAGCGACAAATAGCTGTCTGTATTCAAGAAATTCCGCATATATTTATAATTTCTCAGCCGCCTAAGGTATTTCTATTTGGGGAGTCTGAAAAAGGTGACGTAGAATTGAAAGGAAACGCACGTCTGTCTGGAAGCCAAAATTCAAACAATGTTGTCCTGAACAAGGTTGTAAAAATTCCAAACTTAATGCACGGAGCTGAACTTTTCCCCCGAGAGATTTGCATCGGTAGGTGTGTTGCGGACGGAACGGACTCTACGAATCAATTCCGTGGTCGGAAGCAACGCAATGATTCGAAGTACGTGATTTATGTTAGTGCCTGGGGACGCCAGTTGAAACCAAGCACAAACGCGGAAGAAGAAATTGTTTATCGGCTGTTGAAGCTATCCTACGAGACTGGAGATGTTCTCAGCATGACGCCATTGTACTCGCATGAGCGATACGCAGGTATTTCGGTGGATTTTGATGGAAATTTACTACTAGCTTGTCCGCAATATGAAGACAAGCCAAATACGGTAAGTGAAGTGTTAAACGTGGCGTGAATTCTAATTAAAGTAATAATCATCTTTCCTTAGTCTGTATTTCGCCACGCATGCTCAAAGTGGAACAGCATCATATTCCATTTAAATTGACTGTAAATTTATGTACAGCATATATTAAGCTAAAAATAAATGAACTCTTTTGGCTACATACATATAGTAAATAAAAACGAAATATTGCATAATGTAGCGAAAGGAATTCATTAAGTAGAATTTTTTCGAACGCATTGCGTACTCGTCGCTTACGTGGCCTCAATTGTGTTACCTGAGTTGAAGCCGTGGCATATTTGCTTTGAAGTTTTCTATTTAATCATTGCAGCATCCCTGTCGTGAACTACGCGCAATCGTTTGTTATATACCAACTTGATTCTCGCTAGACAGTTTGCCGTCGTACTCTGATGATGATCAAGGAAGGTCGAAACGCGTCAGTGCGTTGCGACTGGCGGTAGTTTTGTTATGTTGTTCGACGACTGGTTCAATACAATGGGATTGGTGTTTACTTCAAGCTCGCAAACTTGATTTAAATAATTGTTACCACCACCCGCGCAATCAATTATTGTTCAACTTGTACTTTGGTATGCTCGTGCTCCAGAACTGGACCTAAATTATTTATATTTCTACTCGCACAATCAATAATTGATTAATCAAGGAATGCTCGCGAAAAACGAAATCTATGTTATAGAAAATTCATAGGGGTCTTCTTAAGAACTATTTATTCGTTACCATGGTTACATTTCTGTGAGTGACGTTGGGTAGAAGTCGTTTTTTAATCATGCTCTATCAGAACTTTATTGACATTATTTAATTTACGCTACCATTTTGACCTAAATTTTAAAATGTTATAAGTTGCTTAAAACACCAAAATAATGTCTGCTAGAACTTTTTCGATTATATTACCGTTTTATGCTGTGGTCTCTTGTATATTTTCTATTATGTATTTTGGCTTGACTGTGTATTTTATCTGTAGATTAATTGAATATTCCAACTGAATTAATACGCCCCTGATTAAATTTATAAAGCCTAAAAAATACCTGTCTGAAAGACGGTTTACACCGTTAGTGGGGGAAGCTTGACAGATAAAACTATGAGTAATTCTTTAAGGCAAGTTTGCAGGTCTGATATAAAACACCAATCATAATGTTGGTACCAATTTACACAATATAGCAAACCTACCCTCAGTTACACATACTATAACGTGTACAACTTCCATGATTTTCATTAGTGCATGACGGAAATATTGATAATTAGGATGAAGCCAAAATACATAAGGGAAGAAAAATTAGTGCTCAGGTTATACTAGTTTTTATTTTAAGCTCGTCACCTTAATTATATTAAGAAGACACTTTATTTGAAAGTTCCTTTTTAGTTTAGTTTGAGATAAAGTTCTTTGAAAAAAAACTTAACTTAAAAACTAGACTAGATTGAATAAAGAATGGATAAAGAAACCTATACAATATTTAAACAACTATTCGAGGAATTGCAAGTTTTAATTTAGATATTAGTTAAATTTATCAATAAAGAATAAGTGTAAGAATGCATGTAGAGAAGACTAGTCATTGAATTCCTAATTTGTTGAATTTTTTCCGCGAGTTCTAATAACGCTAGCAATTATCCACGAAATAGACGTCTCTAAACATCGAAACTGTCCAATTCCTAGTGCGCCTCAAGTACTTATGGACAGAATTTATCGCGCTCTGTGATTTAATGTGTACTCAGCAATTTGCAAATAGGCAAAACTATGCGTGCACTATTTGCCGACGTTAGACGTCAAATTTTAATAAACACTCTGCGCAGACACCTTTCAAATTTACATTCGGATGCCGACTTGCTAATCCAATCGAATGGTTCGAAAACGTATGCATATTAAATGAACAGTGTGGCTCAATGTTTATAGCAGCAGATTCCGACGCAGACGTGACCAAGTTTGAACACAGTCCGCGGCATATTCCTGACAGTACGTGATGAGTTACAAATAAGAACGCAGCAAGTCTACTGGAGGAATTGCCTTTTCAACATGATATGACGCCTAGCTAAATACTGACAGATTCAACTACAAAATGTGACAGGTTTTTATATTAAGATTGCTACCTTGATGTTGCTAATGTTAGGTACAGCTGCTTTTATTGATTTTCGTTATGAGGAAAGCCTAAGTTAGAGAAGCCATGCGACCGAATTAAGTAAGAAGAATAAAACGTAACTCGACACGCAAATATTGAAAAATCAGTTCCGGTTGGCCATAAAATTTACTGGTGTGGAATTAAACAGATAAGGCATTGCCGACAAGAATGTTGAACATGGTTATGTACCATTTGTATTGAAATAAAGTCCATAGAGTACATGATGTATTTTGTATCAATAGCTAAATCTTCTTGACCAATACTTAATTTAGTAATATAAATAATAATAATATAATATAATATGAATAAATTTAAATTCCGTTCGAAATTGGTACTATGAGCACAGGTTGGCAAATACCCTAAAATTATTGGTTTAGAGGCTAAATTCCAATAATATGTTTAGGATTTCCAAATTACCATCAGAATGATTTAACTGTCATAAGTAGCTTCCTAAAGTTCTTTCACCGAAAACCTTTTCTAGTTTACCGTCTTTCAAATTGGCTTGTAGAAGTCTTCGGAAAAATAAAAGTATTTTACTAACTTGCTACTAACTAAATGGTACTCAAAATTTTGTACTTGACTTTTACCCACTACTTGTCTTATATATACTAATTGCCTTTTTATTTATTATCTTAATATTTCGTTGTTTTTCCAAACCTAGGACGAATAGTTTAATTAATTTTCCGTCCTATCTGACTTTGATATTTGACTTCCGATTTTTAATATTGCGAAGTCAATCAATTTTGTAGGAAATTGTTTTGGTTAACTTAGTCAAAAGTAAGTCAACTGCAGAATTTGGAGACACCAATGATAACAATTTTTAACTCCTACGCGTTTTATAGTTACCTCGCCTTTTTGTTGTGGGTGAATAATATCCCATCTCTTATCAACTGTAAACAATTGGTTTTATTAGTGGTGCTTGTCGAAGGCAAAGCATCACTATTATTAGGCACCATATTTATTATTATTGTGTGTGTGTGTGTGTGTTATTATTATTATTATTATTATTATTATTATTATTATTATTATTATTATTATTATTATTATTATTATTATTATTATTATTATTATTATTATTATTATTATTATTATTATTATTATTATTATTATTATTATTATTATTATTATTATTATTATTATTATTATTATTATTATTATTATTATTATTATTATTATTATTATTATTATTATTATTATTATTATTATTATTATTATTATTATTATTATTATTATTATTATTATTATTATTATTATTATTATTATTATTATTATTATTATTATTATTATTATTATTATTATTATTATTATTATTATTATTATTATTATTATTATTATTATTATTATTATTATTATTATTATTATTATTATTATTATTATTATTATTATTATTATTATTATTATTATTATTATTATTATTATTATTATTATTATTATTATTATTATTATTATTACTATTATTATTATTATTATTATTATTATTATTATTATTATTATTATTATTATTATTAATATTATTATTATTATTATTATTATTATTATTATTATTATTATTATTATTATTATTATTATTATTATTATTATTATTATTATTATTATTATTATTATTATTATTATTATTATTATTATTATTATTATTATTATTATTATTATTATTATTATTATTATTATTATTATTAATATTATTATTAATTATTATTATTATTATTATTATTATTATTATTATTAGTATTATTATTATTATTATTATTATTATTATTATTATTATTATTATTATTATTATTATTATTATTATTATTATTATTATTATTATTATTATTATTATTATTATTATTATTATTATTATTATTATTATTATTATTATTATTATTATTATTATTATTATTATTATTATTATTATTATTATTATTATTATTATTATTATTATTATTATTATTATTATTATTATTATTATTATTATTATTATTATTATTATTATTATTATTATTATTATTATTATTATTATTATTATTATTATTATTATTATTATTATTATTATTATTATTATTATTATTATTATTATTATTATTATTATTATTATTATTATTATTATTATTATTATTATTATTATTATTATTATTATTATTATTATTATTATTATTATTATTATTATTATTATTATTATTATTATTATTATTATTATTATTATTATTATTATTATTATTATTATTATTATTATTATTATTATTATTATTATTATTATTATTATTATTATTATTATTATTATTATTATTATTATTAGTGGGGCTTGTCGAGGCAAAGCATCACTATTATACACCATACTTATTGTACTATTAGTAGTGGTGCTGTCAAAACAAAACATCCCTCTGTATACCATACTTATTATGTGTGTGTGTGTGTGTGTGTGTGTGTGTGTGTGTGTGTGTGTGTGTATTATCATCATCATCATCATCATCATCATCATCATCATCAGTTGTGCTTGTCGAAGGCAAAGCGTCACTATTACTATGCACCATGTCACAAACCCAAAAAAAGGGCATTAAATCGTGCGGCCTTTTGATGAGAGGTGTGCTATGACTTTAAAAGGCGATCGGGCGTACAATTTTAGCACACCGGGCGAATTATCGCCCGAAAAATCCCATAGACAATGCATTGCGTGCCCTAGCAACTGAGGGCCGAGTTTTGCCACTGCAAGCACCGCTCACCTTTCCTTCAGGAACTGTAAATTATAGCTAACAGTAAGATTTATAGATGCTATTTAAATGTTGTGGGTACCCATTATTGGAGGGAGTTTTATGCACACAATCTAAATCTGCTTGCAAACATTCAGACGAAGAAGTAGTCATTGCTCTAAATTGTAATGTCTCAGCTAAACAGTTATAAATTTCATTATGTATATATATATATTATTATAATGTCCTTATTATGTCCATTGTCTTCGAATATTACACAGTAACTTTCTAATTAGGAAGAAAAAACATATTAGTAAAAAAATGGTTAATGGTCATTTATTTCGTGATTACCAAACTTCACTTTACAATCTTTAAATTATATACATCTTGAGTTTTAATTTGAGTATGGTGATAATAACTAGTCTGACTCGGCTTTACTTCTATTTCTTGTTTTGGCTGATTAGTGTATGTATGTTCGTATATGACTGTTTTTGTTTGTTTGCTTGTAAGGGTTTCTCGCGTTATTGAAATGTGATGTCTGAGATGTGGCCATTCTTGTATTGATGGATTGAGAGTTAACCAACTTTTCGCTTTGTTTGCTATTACGGTTACGAATATTGTTTTCACGAGTTTTTTCTTTTCTTTCGCCTTGTTTCTCATTTTCGTTTTCTCCACCTGGTAACAGCGCAGGGTGTAAAAACTGCAGTGTTGATTGCTCATATTGTTTTAAAATTTCAATGATTGTCATAACATACGCTATGTTAACCCCACTACTGCTCTTATACACATTCTTTTAGGAGATTGTACTGTCCAATTATCTCACATTGCTTCAACAAATATATAGTGGGCATGAGACATAATACCCAATAATCAGTCGTTCGGATGATTTTAGTTAGATATGCATTTATTTGCAGAAGTTGTACGATTAGCTTTAAGGTGTATGGGTGTGGTTGTATGTATGTATGTGTCAACATTGTGTTTCAGTAAGTGACGTTTGGATTCTAATTACTTTTCTAATCACGGATTTAGTTTTGACATGGTTTTGGCAATATTGGCATGTGAAATATTTTTATTCGTACTTTATTTGTCATTTCATAGTGTTTATGAATGGTGTTGACTTCACATGGTAACCACGGGGGCTCATCTATTTGTGTAAACTTGGCGCATTTAAATATGACATCGATGTCGTTTTTTCAGGTGTTTCAAATTAAATTTGTTGTAAATTCAACTGAAAGCTTGTTCATGCTAGTAAAAAACTGAATTAGGCAAACCTGCTCCAACAAAATAATATCATAAACCAGCGGTGTCTGAAATTTTACAATTTGATATGAGTATAGTAATGCTGTTTACATACTCATAATTGGTAACAAAGAGAAAGACATAATTAGTCAAAGGTGTGACTGGACAGCGAGAATACGGGGATAAACCGATCCTGTGTGCAACTGACAGAAAAAGTAAAACCTGGTCGAAACTGGACACGCCGATAGAAGATACCAATAAATATTGAGCATGAACCATACTCGCACAAAACCATAGTCATATCTTCTCACAGTTGCTCACGCCATTTACTAGAAAGAATCACAAACAAATACAAGTAAAACTGAGATATATACTATTTCTCATTCACTTATCGTATAGACGCACGGGACATAACACCAACACAAAACCAACAAAAACATTATTATTAAATTATTATAATTATAATTATAATTATAATAATACTAGTACTACTACTACTACACAACTTCTACTACCTACTACTACTATAAATATAATAATAATAATAATAATAATAATAATAGTATTATTGTATTATTATTAATAATATGTGTGTGTGTGTGTGTATTGTATTAATATTATTATTAATATAATATTATTTTATTATTATTATTATTATTATTATTATTATTATTATTATTATAAATATTATTACTCTTATTATTATTGTGGAATGCGAGCCGTAACAAAATTCATATTACCCTTTCCATTTCTATCAGATAAAAGAACCTTTTCTTTCACATATTCCTTTTAAGTATCTAGAATTGAGAGTTTGTCTATATATAAATTAAATGGCGAAACGAAATATAAAATGTAAATATGGAGAGAGTCCGAAATAATGGAACAACCAATCAATTGGGAGCATAAATTCCAGCTAAAGCTGAACACCTGAACATGTTAATTCTGCTTGCATAAATCCTACTGAAATATTTTCATCTATAAAGCTTCTTATGTGGCTAACTCCCTTCTGTTACAGAACTTAGTAATAATCTTATATGCTACGCCTGAGGAACAAATGTATGATGTTTCAACGATGTTTTGCGCAATAGCAGATTTGTATTCACCATTTGGTCTAAACCAGGCGTTTAATGTGCAATAATCTCTCTCGAGAATTAACCGCCTGTTTGATCGGCCTACATAAGATGATCGACAATTTGCGCATGCATATTGGTAAATAATATTTGCTGTCGACATTACCGGGTGTTTCAATCAAAAAGAAAGAGCCGTTAATGGCGACTCGAGTGCAAATGGAAAAGATTACGTTTCCAGTCAGTTTTATCTCTCCGAGGCATTTATCAAAACAGTGCAAATTAATCACTCTTTTAAACTCATCGCGAGTTATTGTTCTTATCTCCGCGGGTAGTGTGTTGAAAATGCCTGTGTTCGAGAAACAAATGTGGACATATTAAAAGATTTTGGGCGTATGGTTTGATTGAATGGAGGGCTTATCGTTATGCGAGTCATATGAGGGACCATGCTGGAAGAGTTTATTATTTTCAATATTCCAAGTATTTTGTAAATTATTTACCAAAATAAACAGCGATTCCAGCAAATTAATAAATAGTATATTTTTAAACATAAATTTTCCTAAAAAGCTACATTGTGTTACTCAAAGGCAATAGAAATTTTGAAGATATTATCATAAACTTGACTCAAGAGGTCCGCTGTAAGTGTCACTTTTACGGTAAATGTCAAGTTAGTCTCTGCTATTTGTTTCAAATTTTGATATGGACTGGTCAATTTTCTAATTCCACCGCCAGCTACATCTGAACCCATGAGTGCCCTAACAGCATAACAATAGCGTCACAAATATCACATTAAAACAATTAATTGTTCCAGTTAATTATCTGACTGAATATTCCCAGTTTCTCTAGATACGTGTAATGTCTTTTCAACCAAATGTGATGTTCAAATTCGAATATATTTAGATTTATTTAATCAATTTTTTGTCAAATTTCAAAGGTCGTCGTTCATTTATTTGTCACGCCTGGGCCAACTCAGTTTATTTGTAGTTATTTAAGTCTGCATACATTTTAAGAACAATATTACGATTCCAGAAAATCCCGATCTTACCGTTGTTGGAATAATGGCTAAAAGGTAGCGATTTATATAAGTATATCGGGCGTACGGAAAAGCTATTAGTCAACAGCATCAAAAAATGCTCACCTCATAAATATATTTAAGAATTCGCGTTGCCGCATCACGGTAATCCACGTATTCGGAGAGTATTTTTGAAAATATGCACACTAAAAATTTGACAAATTCCTTAGTTCTTCATAATATGTTTATGTCAAACAACCTGCATCCGGCGTAATGAAACAGAATTTTCAGCAACATGTAATTGTAATTAAGTATGTATTAGGTGTTGCGAACGTAGTAACAAATTAGTTCAGCTGTGACCGGAAGGATAAACCAAAGACAGCATGAACGGAAAGTATAATCTCATTCACATTCGTGTCGTGCTTACTGGCTACTCATAAATAGGAGCTGGTATTACGCCCTTTAGCCACTATACGTTTGGGTGAGGAATGAGGGATAAAAGGACGGTACAATCTCTTGGACGACTGTGTAAACCAGCAGTAGTGAAGCTAACATTATATAAAGTCTCGACAATGCGACTTCAACGCTAACTCACACTATATAATATATATACCGATTCTGTAAATGATACTAACACTATGGCTTTTGTGTTAGTAACCGATACCAACAATATTGTACCGAAAAGGTACATGGTACTAACACTATGGTTTCTTAGTCCGCAACAGACAGTATTTAAATGTAATTGTATTTGTCCGGGAACAGCTCAGTAACAGAAACAATGAAATTCGGGTATCTAAAATAAATCCACCGGGTTGGCAAAATATAGTTAACGGTGCAGAAGCAAAAATGAAATCATTATCCTCATACAAACTGCCTAACACCGCATAGCTAGAATAGAGATTAGTATTAAAATCTGAGAATACTTATTTGTTTTTTTTATTCAAGGTTGCGACATCGAGATAAACACCATTCGCATAATACTGGCAACTCAAAGTCTGGGTTTGACTAGTTGGTACTTTAGTCTCCATCTGTAGGGAAGGGTAAACGAATAAAAAATAAAAGTTGTTGTATAACGGAAAATCGCCTGTAGTGTGCGGCAGTGCGGCACAGTTTATAGAGTAGCTGAGTACAAATGAAATTGACCCCGGTTCGAAGCCTAATTACGTAAAAATTCTGAGATCAATTAAACAGTTCCAAATAAGAACGATACTGGTCTCATGGAGGAATTGACTTTGCTACCATTTACAATAAATAGTATACACCGGCATATATATATATATATATATATATATATATATATATATATATATATATATAATTGAATTGGTATTTATCTCATAGTGCCATCTTGATTAAATTAATTGCTATCAGCACCTGCACAATCATTGATCGTTAATTAATACGCCATTGTCAATTTTCACGAAATGATTAACTAACAATAAAATATTCCAGACATACCATGGACAGGAGACTTTTGAAATCCGGGTGAAATCTGATTAAAATTGATAATTATTGACAAGATATAAAGCGGTACTGAGCTAGTCAGTGAGAATAGAATATAAAATTGCATAAGTACCCATACCCAGTAAAAAATCAACACGCTGTTATCCAAAAAACTCATTTTTGACAGATAACACAAAATTCAGACGAGTTTGTACCCAGACAAAGAGAACCGCATGATGATTTTTTTGAATCAAGGTATTTGTGTTTTAAGCATTCATTTAATAAATAAGAATATTAATCAACAATAAGAATACTCTCGACTAATTAATTGTGCTCTTCCTAAAATTATAACGAAAAGTCATAATATACTTCCATTGTGTAAAGATATAAAGTTATTCTACTTTATACACGAACACTTTATTTATAGTTTTCCCCTCAAATATTATTAAACCAACATATAAAAAATTAATTAGAAATAAAATTATATTTTTATATATATATATATATATATAATTATTGAAAAGAAAACATGGAATAGATGAAGGTAAATTTATTAGGAAATATTATTGCCAAGACAAAAATTTTGTTTCATATAAGCTTAAATAGAAGTAAACATAATTTATATGTTGAGTTTACGTTTTTTTTACAAATTAACGAATAAGTTTGCGTAGAATTTATTTTGTATGACACGTGTGTGGATGGATGGAGGTTTGTATTGGCGACCTATGAAATGTGTCTGTTAATGCAAAATGTTTCTTAATTTTTTGACATTATTCATTCGTACATTTCTTGAATTGTTTCGCAGTTCGAGCTGCAATTAGTGGAGCTCGCGATTTTCCTTCGCGAGTTGTCGCTTTGCACTATCAGTTTTGCAAAGATCCAATTGATCCCCATTTCCAAGTACGCATTGAGTTCGTCTTCTCGTTGTCTGGGTGCAGATTTGCCTCTTTCTTCCAAACACCTCAACATCTTTCATACTAACCACTTGAAATGAGGTACGATCGAATCGTCGTTAACTGGCGACGTTTCCAACGTTATTTCCCATTTCATCAACAGGCCTCTAATCACACACACACACACACACACACACACAGTGAAATTCTCACAATAGCAGATTTAAGCAAATGTCTTATTTCCTATTTTATCCAACCCGAATTAATGTTTAATTCTATAATTTTTCGGTATAACATTAAATTTTGAACATTTATTAAAGAACGAGTTATTTTCTACTTGCCTAACAATCTGCATCTCCTTTATTTTGTACTGATTCATAAGTGTGACGACTGTGGCAACATATTTGATTGGCAGATATTTCTTGAACAGTTGCGCAGTGCGAGCTAAAATAACATTTTCCTAAATTTGCTTTTAGTGATAGCGATTTACCTATGTTGGCTAAGTATACCGTCTGTTTAAGTAAAGTGTGATCATTAGTTTGTTTCGTATACGTTTTCTATTTGTCAAACTTATCGTGATGCCATCGTTCTGGCGGAACCACTGAATATCGATGAAAGAAGCATCTGTTTATTCTCTTGCTCCCGTGTAAGTTTGATTCATTTAAAGAGCTTGGTTGGCCTGTTCCAAAAATTTTCCTCGATTAACAGCTTTTGGAATGGAGAACTGTAAACCGTCTACATATTGTCAAACATATCTAAATTCAAAATAAAATACATTCATTGCATCAAAAGTGCCCCAAAATCATAAAATAGCCACCTGGTAAATATATATAAACCTACCAAATGGGGACGATATGCTTAGTGCGCAAAGTCGAGGAAGAATTCTATCATTATTGGCATAAATTTATTGTTTTTAACATGAGACGTTGTTCGATTCGCATAACAAAAGACATTAACAGAAAAATTAATCTGAACCAAACTTTCCAAAGAGATCTTTCAACCTTCATAATGATGAGAATAATGAACCAAATCACGCGAATAAACATCCCAAGTGTCAAGGTGAAAATCACATTCAATATACAGAGAGTGTAATTTTTTTGAATGCTCAAGGACGACTACCTTGTTTCTCAGAATCTGCACAATTTCTATGCAGTCACGAATATTTGCCGTTTGTAGCTTTCGTAAAACACATATGTACAGACAATACAATTAAACAATAATTGATTGCGGGTGTGGTGTGCAACCGAAATTTCCAGTCATGTACAATGTATGCAAGACTACTAGATTTGATAGTCGCATATCTAATTTTGCATTTCATATATATGCAATGCGGTTTGATCCTCACTAGACAGTTTGCCGTTGTACTCTGATGATGATCATGGAAGATCGAAACGCGTCAGTTCGTTGCGGATGGCGGTATTTTTGTTATGTTTTTTAACAATAATTGTTTCCGCGGGTGGTGGTAACAATTCTTTAAATCAAGTTTGCAGGCTTGAAGTAAACACCAATCCCATTGTACGACTGGTTAAATACAATGGGATTGGTGTTTACTTCAAGCTCGAAAACTTGATTTAAAGAAATTTTGTTATGTTGTTCGAAGACTGGTTAAATACAATGGGGTTGGTGTTTACTTCAAGCTCGCAAACTTGATTTAAAGAATTGTTACCACCACCCGCGCAATCAATTATTGTTTAAACAACCTTGTTTCTCAGAATAATAAAAGGAGAGCAGCACATAGATTCTGCATTAAACGAACTCAATTTGCACAAATGTCAACAAATGCATCCATAGAAAAAGTAGAGGAAATAAAAATGTCCGATGGACAAGAGAAGTGACAAGACACGGGTATGCCGCGAAACAAGAAAAAACTACGGGCTTGTCAAGGAACAGAATCTGTAGATTTACCACCAAACACGCACACCTGAACATTGCAGAACCAAAATACACGAAAAGCAGAACCGTATGCCCGAGAAATCAATATGCACCATTTCCCCAAACAAACAGTATAACTAGCCCACATAGACAAATAACTAACAATAAACGATTGACAAGATATCATACATCTGAAAGACAAATTCCTTAAGCTCAAGCCATCAAAACAATAATGACCAGATCTCAGACATCACTTTGCAATACAACGAGAATGACCTTTACATACAAACAGGCACACACACAAACACAAACGCATACAAACTTACCAACCAACCAAAACAAGAAATAGAAGTAAAAGCGAGTCAGACTTGTTGCCACCAGCATAATCTATTGAAAACCCAGAGTGTATATAAATGAATGATTGTAGAGCGATGATTAGTATTGACGAAATAAATTGCCTTTATCCACTGTGTTATTAACGTGTTTTTTCTTCCTAATTATAAATATACTGTGCAATATTCAAAGACAATGGACATTATAAAGATATATATATATATATATATATATATATATATATATATATATATATATATATATATATATATATATATATATATAGGTATGAAGTCCATTGGCCAGTATTTAATTATGTTTATTTGGTTAATATCAATTTAAGTTTCCATCGGTCAGCGGGGACAATTCATTCAGTGAACAAGTTTCGTCTGTATTATGATTGCTTCCAGTACTCTCCAGCATTTGCTGCGGACGGGACTCGAACTGCAGCAAATTTTCGTATGCATGACGCAATCCGCGCCGCATATAACACGTCATTCGAAGTCTTACACCAACTATTGCCTTTGGTTAGCCTGTTCTCTAAAAGGGAACCTATTCGGAATCTCTTAAGACCCGATGATTGGTAATTTTACAATTCGCAGCAGACCAATTGAAAACTGCATTATTGATATGAAATCTAATTGTAGACGTTTTTTTATAAATATTTCGTAGACATGAACAAAAATATACGTCACTTAGCAAAATAAATTCATCGAGTAGACCGGTGGTGTAATTTTTGTGAACTCTTCCAGAACTCGCCAGAATCAAATGCGCCACTCGTGTCGCCAACTACACTCAATTAAAAGTTTTATTCCATTTCTGATTTCTAGTTAATTTTTACTCTATTAGAAATATTTTTTGAATTTCCTAAGACCTGGATTTCTAACTGGCCATCCTCGATCTATCGTTATTCATCGGGCACTATACAACCTGCGACATTTACATTAATTTGAAGTCTAATGACAAGATTTTGAATATATTATTATATTAAATGTAGGCGTTTGCTTAAGATATTTTTTATTTTGTGTATTTTTGATTATACTCTACTTTATTAGGGTGTGTTCAGAAGCAAACTAATAAAACTCTCCTCGGATTTCGCGCAACGCTTCATTTCGATTGGGATAGAGTCGCGTCAATTCCGCTGGTCAGCTGGAGAATGTGTTAATGCTCGATGTTGGGCTACTGCCTGTTGCGAACTCTCGTCATACACCGAGACTCCTCAAATTGCTGGTTTGGATCCTGTTCAGACAGAAAAAGATCAAGGTAATAATAATTATCTAAGTATCCGTGTTTGATACATCCAAAGTCCATCATTCCACTTATTTTGACTGATCAGATAAATGGTATCAAAGGTTATTGCTAAAATTTTGGTACATATTGGTCGATACGCTAGTTCTGAAGAATATTAAATATTAAAATAATTTGTAAAAGAGCCGATAAGCAACAATTCTCTCCTTTTTATAACTAATGTATGCTTTTGGTGGGTATTTGGCACGTTTAATCCTATTTTGCAATCTATGAACTAGTTTGATTTTAAATTATGTTAAAATTTTATTTATTTATCTGCGATTATGTTGTTAATGCAAATCTGTTGCAACCATTCTTCAATCAAATTTCCTTTTGTACAACATTGGTAATTGTTGCGAATAACATTTTAAGAGAATGTAATACTTGAATTTTGAGAAGAGAAGGCTTACTAAACCCTATGAATGTGACTATTGGCTATAGGAATCATAAATGAAAGGAACAACAGTCAAAGGACTATCCTTCTAAATAGTGAGGGCTTTTTCTTTTGAAATTTAATTAATGGCTATTAGTAGCTTTTGAGAATCTCGCAAAATCTGATTTTCTGCCAAACATCGTCGGAAATATAGTACCCACTTCTAGTTAAACTATTTTTCTAGTTGAAATTTAATCATGAAATTTGAATAGATTCCGCAAACATATAAAAATTGTCTTACTATAATCAAGATGCGATCTTCATATCAACAACTGACTCATTAAGGACATACATTTGCCAGAATAAACTAAGAATTGCACAGTGTAGGAAAGGTAATTCATCCAGTAGACAAATTTCGTCCTTATTGGGAACTCATCAAGCAACCCATGTTCGTATAATTTATAAATCCTTCCACAATAACACAGTTTTGTATTTACCAGTTTTATAAGACGATAGATATAGCTTGTTACAAAATAATTATCCATGTTAACAATTATTGGTTTCGTGTATGTGGATAAAACTTATTTATATCCAATTTGCGAACTTGAGATAAACACCATTCCAATTACAGTCTGTTTGCCAACGAGCTTTGATGTATATCATGGAAGGAACTACGGGATCGAGGTGTGCGACTTCGGCACTTTACATATGTTGAAGTGCATTTTAAATTAAATTTGATTGGCGTTTATCACAATTTCGCAAATTTAATTTAGGCAATTTTTATCACCACACGCGCAAACAATGCTTCTTTAATTGTGCAATTTATATTTACAAAAATGTAAATTTGCAGGACTGCAAAATTATTGTGTTGTCCATATTTCCAGTCAAGTACAGTGTATGCAGGACTACTAAAGGTGAAAGTTGCACAACTTATTTTGCTTCTATATAAGTGCATTGCAGATTGATCCTCGCTTATTAGTTTTTCGTCGTGCTCAGTGGATGCACATAGAAGTTCGAAACGCGTCAGTACGTGTGACTGACGGCAAATTATCTATGCTGTTCAACTGGTCAAGTACATTGGGATTTGTGCCTACATCACGCTCACAAACTTGATTTCGGTTTGTTTCCACTCCTCGAACAATAAATGATTGGTCTATCGCAGAACTTATATATGTTTAATGAAAACTGAAAAAATAATAATAATCACGAAGGCTTTCTTTTGTGCGCAACTTCAATGTATGTAAGACTCTTAAAAATGGGGGCATCATATTCATATTTGCTTTCCTTGTAATTTCATTTTAACAATAATTGATTGCGCGGGTGGTTGTAACAATTATTTAAATCAAGTTTTCGGGCTTGAAGTAAACACCAATCCCATTGTATTTAACCAGTCGTCGAACAACATAACAAAACCACTGCCAGCCGCAACGCACTGACGCGTTTCGACCTTCCATGGTCATCATCACAGTACGATGGCAAACTGACTATCGAGGATCAAACC
Organism: Eudiplozoon nipponicum; assembly: GCA_029291075.1. Lineage (NCBI taxonomy): Eukaryota > Metazoa > Platyhelminthes > Monogenea > Mazocraeidea > Diplozoidae > Eudiplozoon > Eudiplozoon nipponicum. Next base: position 18,311 of record JAQBSW010011483.1, read on the forward strand.
GCATTGAATATATATGGAAATCATATTTAGATATGCGGCTCTCACTTCTAGCAGTCTGGCATACTTTGAACTTGACAGGAAATGTCGGCTGCACAATTTCTATGCAGTCACGAACATTAACTGTTTGCAGTTTTCGCCACATATACATATATAGGCAATACAATTTAAACAATAATTGATTGCGCGGGTGGTGGTAACAATTCTTTAAATCAAGTTTGCGTGTTTGAAGTAAACACCAATCCCATTGTATTTAACCAGTCATCGAACAACATAACAAAACTACCGCCAGCTGCAACGCACTGACGCGTTTCGACCTTCATGATCATCATCAGAGTACGACGGCAAACTGACTATCGAGGATCAAACCGCATTGAATATATATGGAACTCAAATTTAGATATGCGGCTCTCACCTCTAGCAGTCTTGCATACATTGAACTTGACTGGAAATGTCGGCTGCACAATTTCTATGCAGTCACGAATATTAACTGTTTGCAGCTTTCGCCACATATACATATATAAGCAATACAATTTAACAATAATTGATTGCGCGGGTGGTGGTAACAATTATTTAAATCGAGTTTGCGAGCTTGAAGTAAACATCAATCCCATTGTATTTAACCAGTCGTTTCCAGACAATTTTCCGTCGTAATTTTTCAATAATCATCAATGCTGGAATCGCGACAGTGCGTCCAATTAGCGTTAATATTTGCCATGTTGTGCCATTCTTTATATGCAATGGGATTGGTTTTTCTAAATCTTGCACACCTGGTTTAATAAATAATTGTTAGAATTGTTTATTCGGATCTCAAACTGTAAAAAATGGCACAGAGCACACAGAAAAAAAACAGAGGAACTTTCAACCATAGATTAAGCCTTTTTGAACTCTTGCACTGATCGAAATTTATTGATTTTGAATTACAGTCTTAAAATTACAATGAGACAGCGATCGCATTCGTGCAGGAATCACATTAAATTTAATATTTTTTTATATTGAGGCTAAGCTATTTGAATTCTGAAATGAACAATTTTACAAGCTGGTAGTATTTGGCCACATGTTGATATGGCGCAGACTGGTGATTTTCACGATAACCGGTCTTGTGCTTTCCCAATAAATAACGCATATATCAGACTTAGTTTTCTTGTTCATTCGCATCATATCTATAGAATACAACTGATTTGTAGGTACTGCCTTCAGAGCATGTTACTAATTTTTTTGATTTCAAGTAATTGTTTTCGTCATTCTAAATTCCGAAGTTTAACGTACAATTGACGATTCCATTAGGATTTCTCCAGAGATCGCCATAGTTGAAAAGGCATTTCATTCTTATCAATATTCAATATGCCTTAACAATTTAATTTGTTTTCTAATCTTAGGCGAATATGCCATATTTATTAAATAACCTTAAGGCTATTCGCATGATTGTTCATGTTTAGTAGTAGGAATAAAGGCAATAACTTTTGAAAGGCTTGCGTAATTTCTACAGAAATTTTTAATACTATGCATTAAAGAACGTATCGATAAACAAAAAATTTCGTGAAAAAATCTCTTTTCATTCTCATTGGTAGGCTATTATAATTAAATTTAATCAATAACGCTTTCATGCA
>JAQBSW010011484.1:0-19916 GCA_029291075.1 Eudiplozoon nipponicum
TAAGTGTTCCAAGACAGATGATCATTCCGCATATATGGATTTTCCGGGCCTGGCATCCAAGAGACCCCCTTATGGTAGTGACCTAAGGGCCTCTACAGCTTTACAAAAGATAGATCGACAACTACTAATATGCTTTCTATGTGGAAACATGTAATTACATTAGATGAGAATAACTTAGATGCATTAATTGTATTTATAGATATCTCAAAAGCTTTTGACTCTATATCTTTTGATGCTATTTTGAATGCGATTAGTTTATTGAATATTGATCTGAATATTATTATTACTTAAATACTATTTATATAATCGAAGAATGAGCCTTCAAGTAAACGATTTGATATCAAAAACGAAAAGAGTAACATGTGGAATTCAACAGGGACCAAGTTTAGGACCAATTTTATTTAAAATCGTATTTACACATTTGGAAACTAAGATCCTTAACGGTCGAGTTTGCAAATTCGCTGATGATTTAAAAATAATCTTTCCAATTGATCCAAAAAATGTCGAATTCTCCAAAAATAATGTGACATTAGATTTGTATGATTTAAGTAGATATTTGATAGCACTAGGGCTGAGAATAAACAATAAAAAGACGAGAGCTTTAAAAATAGGTAACAGAACAGACTTTAATTATGTTTATTTTCATGATGCTGTGATTAATGATGTGTTTGAGATTAAACTTATGCAAGAAATTAAGGATTTAGGCATAACTATTCAATGTACAGCTTCTGCTGAGAGACATATTGAAAGGATAGTAGGCAGTGCCAAGAAAAGATGGGCACTAATAAATCGAAATATCTTATCGAATGACATAAAACTTAAAATGTATATAATATGGATTAGACCGATACTAGAATATGCTGCCGCTACTTGGAATCCATTAAAACAGGGTATGTCCAATAAGATAGAAGCTGTACAAAGAAAAGTTGTGAAACAAATTAGTCCTATCTCCTGCACTATATACGCCACTAGATTACAGTTTGTATCACTGCAAACTTTATGGTTTCGGAGGATGTGCTATTGCATAAAAGTTTTCCATTTGAACCAGTGGACTGGTGCCTATATGAATCCAATAAGAAAGAGCCATGAAGTTGGAACTAGATCTGGACATTTGGCAATATCTCCTCCTTTGGTGGGGAATGTTGCGAGCAAGTTATTCTCTTTTTCGAAAATCTACAAAATTTATAATCAATTGCCAAAGGGGCTTAGAGAAACGCCTCCATCTAAGATGTCTTTTAAATTTTTATCTACTGAACTAGAAAAAGTCTACAATCCTGCTGATATTTTTTATTTTGATTATGATAATACTTTCTTATGGTTGAATAAAAGACAAGGATAATTGGTATCGGAAACCGAATTTCTTGAGATTTTTATTTCCAAGTTTTTTATTATTAAAATTGAAATGTTATGCATTGTATCATCATGTTAGTCAACAATACATACAACCAATTGCTAGTCATGGTTCTCGTTTTTTTGCATAATGTTACACTCCAATTATACCTTAATTTTTCCTATTTTTGATGATGAATCTATTATTCTTTACAGCCGAACTTTCTGATATTGATATATTGTACAGTGCAACTAGTAAGATTTACTTATCTACATGATACTAATTGCACATTTTTATGTGATGTGATAACTTTATTTTATATTGTACATTTTCCAATTTTATTATTTGATGGAACATATGTGGTTTGAATCCAAATAAAGATATTCTATATTCTATATTCTATATTTATATCTATCGAATTTAATTATTAAATTGACACTTAATGTTAGGCAAATCGGGATGTGAAACCTTTCAAGTTACAATACTCCCGAACAAATAATCTGGAAAGAAATAGACGCGAAAAACAGAATTATTAAATTACCTGTTCCAGAACGTCCCCAAATGCGTGCATCAATAAAAATATAAGACAGTGTTAGCAGGCGTATATTGTAGAAATCGATCAGACTTTTAATAAAGAAAAATGAAACAGTTGCAGCAGCCGAGGAAGATACAACCAATCGAGGACAGTAATGCTCGAAAACTGAAAATGGCGCACAATTCAAAGTCAAGTATTTAAACAAAGAAAGTTCTGGAAAATAAATGAAAAAATTCTTTTTAAATAAAATTCGTTACAATCAGCCAAGGTGGTTTAAATTTATCAGTTAATGTCACTTTAATTTTGGCGGAGGAATTATCTTCCTCCACATACACCACCTTCTCAAAAAAAGACGGCTAGTAGTAGACGTAATCATGATTCTTCGGCTGACGTTGCACTCTTCCAGAACGAGTTGTGCATAATGGCGCCCCTGAAGTCGGCATCGCGCCCGGTACAGTTGACACTGGTTCTTCCGTATCATCTGGTATTGCCAAACAGTTTTCATGTTGTGAACTGGTAGAATAAGATTTTGCTATATTAGACAACGCGTCTTCTGAGTTCTGCATTTCGTTATGTGCCTGTATGATGGGATTGCACACATCAGATTCGCCCATAGAACGACGGTCATTCAACGCATCTGTTAATTCAGTCATATCGTCTAACCAGATAAACTGGGGAATGCAACGATCCAACGTAACACAATCCTCAATGCCATTTATCTCTATGATGACATTCTTGTCAGTCATCCTCTTGACCTTATATGGTCCTTTGTAAAATGGTGTCAGGCAATTCTTCCTATTTTCATTAGATACATACACATGCGAAGCCGATCTTAGATCAGAGGACACATAGCACTTGGTTTTTGCTTTTCTAGTCTTGGTCGGAGCCAAACGACACATCTTATCTCTAAGTGCTCCTACGAACCAATCTACATAACTAGAAGCCCAATCAAGACTACTTGGAGTTTCTATTAGAAGATCTCCAGGCAACCTTAATGGTTCTCCATAAACCAGTTCTGCTATTGAAGTACCTAATTGTGCCCTATATCTGTTGCGCATGGCGAGTAGTACTATAGGAAGATCGTGTATCCAGCTTGTTCCACTAGTACACCTTAACGCAGCTTTCAGTTCACGATGCAGCCTTTCTACCATCCCATTTGCTCGTGGGTTGTACGCGCTAGTATGCAATACAGTGGTTCCCATGATTAGAGATCTTTCGAAAAGCTCGGACATAAATTGACTACCGCGATCACTAGTGACCTTTTCCGGAACACCATAACGCGATATCCAATTATGTAGAAACGCGAACAAGACTTCTTGCGCTGTCATGTCTTTTAAAATCGCCACTTCAAATTGACGACTAAATCTATCTACCATAGTTAGCAAATATTTGTTACCATTAACCTCGGGCATTTCGACAATGTCTATATGTACGTGTCTGAACCGTCCAATTGGTATTCCAATGTTCTTTATCTCGGTTCTGGTATGTCTCCACCCCTTACACGTTTGACACTTGGCACAGGCTCTTACCCATACCCGTATGTCTTTAGACATGTGCGGCCATACGTATCTGTCGTTAATCAATCGAATGGTGGCTTTAATGGATGGATGTCCCATGTCGTGTAACACTTGGATAATCTTGGCCCGTAACTCCAACGGCACATATGGTCGTGGTTGACTTCTAGACGTTTCGCATAACAACCACTTGCCACTTATGAGCTTACGAACATATCCTGGCCTTTTGGACAAAACTAATGTAAAGGGATCCTATCCTTGCGCTTCCTCGATTTGACTAACTAAATCATGCATAGGATTATCTAAACTCTTCAACGGACCTTGAAATATCAGCTCGACATCGGCTTCATTCGGTCTGCTAAGTGCATCGGCTACCACATTCTCCTTACCAGCAATATGAGACACAGTGAAATCGAACTCTGCTAACCGGGTTATTTGGGAATTTACTCTACGAGAGTAATTAAGCCTCGCTGTTTTACCAAGTATACTGATCAACGGCTTATGATCGGTCAATAACTTAAACTTATGACCGTCTAAGAAATGCTCGAAGTGTAGCACTGCGGCATACACTGCTAGAAGCTCTTTACCAAACGTATCATAACGTTTCTCTCGATCATTAAGCTTACGGCTATAAAACCCAATCGGTCTTACTATGTCCTGATCTCTTTGCTGTAGCACTGCCCCTATTGCAACATCTGAGGCATCTGTGATTAGCTCGAAAGGTTTCTCCCAATCTACAGGTGCTAATGTGGTTATGTCACTTAGCATTTCCTTGGCCTTTTGGAATTTTTCTCGGTCTTCTGGACTCAAGTTTATAGGCCAAGACTTCTTGATCGTGCTCTTTTCACGAGTAAGATGGCGTGTCAACGATCCTAGAATTCCGGCTAGACCTGGAATGAATCGACGATAATAGCTGATCATACCCAAGAACCTTCGCAACTGGCGCACGGTTCGGGGCTCCGTTACGTCCTTAATAGCTTGGATCTTATCTTCCAAAGGTTTAATTCCGTCTTTGGAAAGTATATGACCAAGGTATTTAACTGAAGAGCAACCGATATTACTCTTATTAGGTTTGACCACTAATCCATATTGTTCCAGCCTGGTCAAAACCGTTTCCAAATGCCTACGATGTTCATCTCGTGAGCGACTAAAAATTATAATGTCGTCTATGTACACCCTCGCAAATGGACAATTCTGAAGGATTTCTTCAGCCAAACGCTGGAATTTCTGACTGGCATTTTTCAAACCAAAAGGCATTCGAAGAAATTCATGCGATCCCCCTCCTGGAAATCTGACTGCGGTGAGTGGTATCAAACTTTCCTCCATTGGTATCTGATAGTACGCTTTCTGGAGATCTAAAGTTGAATAAACCTCATATCCCATTATATCTCGGAGTAAAGTACTCTGGTTAGGGAGAGGATAAGAATCACCCTTCGTCACTGAGTTTAATAGACGATAATTTCCACAAACCCTCCATTGACCCGGTTCAGGTTTGGGAACTACCACTATTGGGGAAGCAAAATTGGAATTTGACCTTCTACAAATCCCCTCTTTGCGCAATTGGTGAAATTCTGACAAAGCAACTTGTTGCTTGTGTTGTGCCAATGGTTGAGCCTTTGGTGAACAAGGCAATGGAGCCACCAATTCTATTTGGTGTACTACTCCTGTCTTCAATCCTATCCTTTTGGCACTGAAATGCTGAAACACTGGTAGGTGCTTCTCAATGATATCGGAAAAGTCATGTGCGACTGTTGGATGGGGCAAAAGAACTGTTCTAACTGCCGACGTTTTAGACTCAGTAGGTGTTGACATCCCTTCGCGTTCTGCGATAGTCCTAGCTTTGGGGTCCAATGTCAATCTGAAATGTGTCAAGAAATCCATGCCAATGATATGGTCCTTTACATCGGCTACTAGAAAATTCCATCTAAAGGAAGATTTCTGGCCTAACGTCACCGACATTTCTTTCATCCCTTTGACTCCTATCGGACTACCGTTAGCGGCCCATAGTTGATAATCAAATGTGGGGCAATCTGTTTCCACCACGTCTGACCTAACTATGCTTACCTCAGCACCCGTATCGATGAGAAATTCTAATCCAGATAATTCATCTTTAATAATGAATTTGTTGCTGGATAATCCGGCAATGTTTTCCAGATCTCCGCTTAGTAAGAATCGGACTCTCTTGCCTTCTGTATCGGTGCTAACTGGTCCTGTCGCATTTTTAACCTTTGCCTTAAGTATGCCTTTTAAAGGCATATCTGGGAGCCTTTGCAATGGAACCCCCCTACGGCTCCTACTATCGGGGGTTTTATCCTTTTCCCGGTGATGGATTTCTCTCTACCGGTTTAGTGCTTCCTTTCCATCTGGGTCCACCTAATCGCGGGTATATACAATTCTCACCTTGGCACTTTGCACTTCGTCCGTATTCGCAATGTGCCTTACACCATCCGCGTGGCCCTTCGAAGCGTTGACGCGAGTGACTCCCTCGACGTCTAGTATATCTATCCTGACTCTGAAGTTGCGAAATGTCTCGACGTATACTAGCAACTTCTCTACATAAGTAACGCAAGGTTTCTTGTATAGTCAGGTTGGTTTCGGCATCTGCCCTGACTGGCTGCACCATGACAGAATCTGCTGTTACAGCATGTACTTGTGGTTCCTGCTGTTTATACACACCGTCTAACCCTCTGAGTTTTGTTGGCCAATCAATGTTCATAGTTTCGAATACTTCCAATGTGGTTCTAAGCCTAGATGGTAGCTCAGCTGTAAAAATAGAATTTACCACATCTCTGGATATATTCAACCTGGAAGCTTTTGTGCAAAGGCGTTCGTAAAACTCTGACGGTAGTTGACGCCCCATTTTTTCTAAGCGTAATAATTTGCACATTTGTGCCGATCTTCCAGGCTGATATCTCTGTTGAATTTCAGCCATTAGTAACTCAAATGCATTGTACGGTTTTTCTTCCACAGTTCTGTCTCTGAAATTTTCCAAGGCATTTCGGAAATTTTCAGGCAATGCCATCCATGCTGCAACAAATTTCTCCATTGGGTTTACGATATAATAAGCGCTAAATATCATTTGGGCATCTCCGACCCAACTTGAATGTTTTTCAGATTTATACTGCGGTAGACTTAAAATTCTTGGACTGACGCGGTCTCCAAATTTTGTAGAGGCTCCTAATCTATTCGTGTCTGAGAACCCCATAGATGCCAGATCGCTTAAAGTCCTAAAATTTACAGTAGAGTCTGATATGCTCATATTTCCATTCGCATCTGCGAAATTCATACCTGCCATGTCTTGAGCTAAATTGCTAGTGTCCTGAAATTTAAGATTAGCTTCCATATCTATTGAATTTAATTATTAAATTGACACTTAATGTTAGGCAAATCGGGATGTGAAACCTTTCACGTTCAATACTCCCGAACAAATAATCTGGAAAGAAATAGACGCAAAAAACAGAATTATTAAATCACCTGTTCCAGAACGTCCTCAAATGCGTATATCAATAAAAATATAAGACAGTGTTAGCAGGCGTATATTGTAGAAATCGATCAGACTTTTAATAAAGAAAAATGAAACAGTTGCAGCAGGCCGAGGAAGATACAACCAATCGAGGAACAATCAATGCTCAAAGAAACTGAAAATGGCACTTTTAATTCAAAGTTAAGTATTTAAACAAAAGGAAGTTCTGGAAAATAAAGGAAAAAATTCTTTTTAAATAAAATTCATTTCCAATCACCCAATGTTGGTTAAATTTAGCCAAGTTAACGTCTCTTTAATTTTGGCGGAGGAATTATCTTCCTCCTCATGTGCATTTACTATGCATAATCAAACTGTAAACGCCCCAGCTTCAAGTAAATGCAATACGACGTTACAAAATCGGTTAAAATGCCATAAATACAGAGTTATGTACTGTTAGGGGGCCCTTAACAGGGCCGGTCGTGCGTTCTTCGGCAAATGCCGAGAAAGGTCCTTCAGTGTGAAGACGTCCTAGAACCTTGGGTTGACTTGGGCTGTGGTTCCTTCTGCTGTTGCGTTGTAATCTCGATGTGAAAACTGCGTTGGTTCTGCATTAATTGGCTCGTCTCGCTGGTTGTACAGCAACGAGATTGGTGTCACTGATTTTGCCAAATAGTAAGGTGTAGAACAATCAAGCAATCAACGTAGATAGTGACAGCCGAGCGACGCGCACACTTCAACGCAGAGCAGAAGGCAAACGCGACAGCTTGAACTGCATGGTAAATTTGTCGTGCTTAAAAAGCCATGTCATAGAAATATATGCCTACTTGCACACTATTGGTTAACGGCAAATTTCGCTTTTTTTCATTGATGCAGCGTAAATCAAATTTAATTTAATTTTCGCAATATGTCGGCATTTTATTTGTGTCGTTACAACACTTTCCTCACTGAAAAAAGAAAATAAATTCCTCTCTGCTAGGCTAGATAAAAAATGCATGACAGAGATCGAACCAAGTTAGGCAAAAAAATAATGTACCATAAATGCTGGGTTTAAGTATGCTTGTTGGTTGCTTCAACAATAATATGATGCCAGGTAACCACTAGGAATTGCTACACAAATTGTTAGCTCTAGTGGACGGTCATAGCACGTGAGGCAAAATAGAGCAGTGTAAGTTTTTGGAGCCGCAGCGTGAAGATTTCCAGGTAAATCGCCTCTGAATTTGCCAGGTTTAAGTTAAAACCTAAGCAGGTTGGATCGTCGTCAATGCGTTTGTATACGACCAAAGGAGTTAGAGTGAGTGCTCGACGTTGTGGTCATGACATTTGTAGAGTGGTCTTTGTGCAATTGATGAAGTTGAGATATGCATTGAAAGTGGCCTGTACGCTGATATGAAGCTGATAACTACTTAGTGTTGCTACACAAAATCGTTAGCTCTAAGTAGCTGGTCATACCAAATAGGCAGTGTGATGTCATGTGTGAGAAATACATTAAAATCAAAGGTAACTGCATAAAAATATGTACACGAACATTGCCTCAGAGATGGCATAATACCAAAGAACTGTTCAAAAATGCTACACAATTGTTAGCTAAGAACAGCTGGTTATGCCATGTGAGATAAATGCGAAAAATAACGTAAGGTTAAAAAATGTTTGATACGTAGAATAACGAAATGTTAATGTTAAAAAAATATCAATTACGCGTTATACAAAGCAGGCTATTGAGATTGTCGGCAGACGGAGCCTGAGACGTGTGTAGAAGGTTGAATGTTCCCAGGATCAGGCGGTTCGATAAACGGTTTCAACCTGTCTATGCTTACTGATGTCGGTGTAGCGCCTTGCATATTAATGAAGTATTAGGGTTGTCTGAGTAAAATCGGGCGAGGACCACGATACTTTGTTTGTAGTGATGCAACAGCATTGTCGCTGCTAATGAGTACTCTCTTGCAGCTGTGGAGCTGTGGGTGAACGAAGACTGGACGAGGCGTATGTCTCGGCTGCTGTTCAGACATGTTACCGAAATGAAGTCGAAGGCGGGTAGCTTCGACTTGTGGGTCATCTTGTGCCGGTAGAAGACGTGGGAGCTGACTAGGCAGGCGTAGATCCATGCCATACAAGAGTTGTGACGCAGACGTTTTAATGGATTCACGAGTACGGGAACGCATGGCAAGCAGAACTAAAGGTAGTGCATCGACCCAGTTGCCATTAATGGACGAGGATGCTAAAGCAGCTTTGAGTTCCCTATGCATTCTCTCTACCATACCGTTAGCTTGGGGATGGTAGGCAGTCATCTGGCGTAAGGTGCATCCCATGTACCGCAAGGTGGTTTTGAAACGATCAGATAAGAAGCAAGTGCCTCTGTCCGTGATGACCTCATTGGGAACACCATAATTGGATATCCATGCAGAGATAAAACCGTTAGTTACTTCGTCTGCAGAAATGGTGCCAAGAGGTAATGCCGCAGGCCACCGTGTAAATCTATCGATCATAGTTAGAATGTAGCTGAAACCTTGAACCTTTGTCAGATGAACTATGTCGATGTGGACGATGGCTAGGCGAGAAGTAGTTCGAAAATGTTGCAACTTAGAACGAGTGTGTCGTGTGATCTTATTTTTCTGACAAATAGCACACTCGGAGACCCATCGTTTAACATTCTGCCTAAGTCTGTGACCCCAGAAACGATCTGTGAGAAGTCGGACAGTCGCTTGGCTTCCTGGGTTAGAAATTGAGTGAATTGAATCGAAAGCTTTTCTCTGAAAGCTGGTCGGCAGAACTGGCTTGTTGGGCTGCGTACCCGTGAAGTAAACAATTGGTAAGCCTTCCCACAGACGGCATATGAACTTGGTTGGGTGACGGGCTATTGATCTTTGAATGTGAATGTCACCGCGTTGTTCCGTTTGCAGGAGGGATGGCGTTAGTGCAGGTTCACTGAGTGTCACGGAGTTGACAGTGAATGGCGACGGCGAAGGTGGTTGTAGAGAGACGTCTGGCCTGGACAGGGCATCTGCAATGAAGTTCTGTTTGCCCTTGACGTGAAAGACGTCAAATTGTCATTCGCTTAGACGAGAAAGCTGTCTTTCCACTCTGGCAGGGTACTTGGCGATAGATGAAGTTGCGTTTCGAAGTGCGCTAACTAGTGGTGCATGATCTGTGAAAACAACAAATCTCCTACTGCCAATGATGCTGATAAAATGGCGCACTGCGTCGTGGATGGCGAGAAGTTCTCGACCGAAAGTGTCGTACCTCGTTTCTACTGGTTGGAGAGTACGCGAGTAGAAACTGATTGGCTTCCGAACTCCGTCGATCTCTTGTTCCAACGTGGCTCCAATAGCGAATTCAGAAGCATCTGTCGTGAGTAGAAATGGTCGTTGAAAATCTCGATGTGATAGCATTGTGGCATTTGCTAACGATTTGATGGCGAGTCGAAGTAATTCCTCGTCTTCAGATGACCAATCAATCATGGAATTCATGCTAAGTCCTTTTCGATACCGCAGATGCCTGCACAAAGGATTAAGTTGTCTTGAAAGGCCCGGAAGGAACTTGCAATAGTAGTTTAGTACTCCCATAATTTTCTGCAACTCGCTAACAGTCTTCGGTGACTTGATATTCTTGATTGAATTCGCCTTTGACGGCAAGGGTTGAATACCTTGTGGCGTGATACGATGTCCTAAGAAGTCCACGGATGTAGTTGTAATCTGCGTCTTGTCACAGTTGATCTTGATTCCGTGGTTGGATAAGCGTGAGAGGACATTTCGTGGATGCTCGGCATGAGATTCTAAGTCTGGACTGAATACCATTATGTCATCGAGATATGACATACAATAAGCAAAGTTGTCGCGAAGTATGTTGTTCATGAATCTTTGAAATGTCTGTGTAGCACACTTAAGTATAAAAAAGGCATGTAAAGATATTCGAAAAGGCTAAATGGAGTGATGACTGCAGTTTTTTCGATATCTTCTGGTGCTACCGGGATGTGATGGTAGGCTTGTCTGAAGTCAATCACTGAGAAGAAATTGCTGCCGTTGAGTTTTTCAAGAAATGTGTTATTATTTGATATTGGATATGCATCAGATTTTGTCACTGAGTTTAGATTACGGTAATCTCCGCAGGCTCTGTACGATCAGTTTGATTTGGAGATTAAGTGCAGTGGTGACGCTCATGAACTTTTCGATGGTCTGATGATTCCCTCTTCCAAAAACATTGATAATTCCTCTTGGGCAGCTTTCAGTTTAGCAGGGGCCATTGGTTGCTTCTTGAGTGCAATAGGTTGTCCTTCTGTGGCGATATGGTGCATCGTGTTGGAGACTCGTAGCTCTGACTTGTTAAGATCAAAAAGCGTTTGTATTTTCGACGAGGTGCTGATATCTCTGCTGAATGATGCACTGGGGTTGGCTGAATGACCTGTAACTCCAAATGCTCGGAGGCAAGTGTCCAAAAACTTTGCTCAAGTCCGGTGGAGGGGTCGATGATCTTTTGATTGGCAAGATCAACAATGAGCCGAAATTTTAGAAGGAAATCAAGGCCTATTATGTTATGTGAGACCTTGGCAATGATGAAGTTTGGAGAAAATTCACGTCGTAGACCTATGTTGAGTGTGCGTTACCGACAGCCATAAGTTGGTATGGGCTCGCCTGTAGCTGTTGCGAGAAGAACGCCTAGCGACATCTCGGCTATTGAATCACCCTTGAGAACTGAGACTGCCGCACCTGTGTCTACGATGAACTCTTCGCCAGTTTTGAAATCCAGAAGGTGCAGAAGCTCGTTGGGCTGTTTGGCCGGGTCATGCAAACTATTAGGCTGGTGATTGCGACCGGCATTGTCTGTTTGGTTCTCTATGTGAAAAATTCGGCGTGGACGAAAAGAGTTGGCAGGGATGTCGTATTGTGATTGGTTTCTTCCCTGTGGCGCCGTTGATGCTGTTATTGCGCAGAAAGTACGGTTTTTACTTCCTGCACCCGACGTTTCCCGCTCCTGATGCACCCTTGCGCCTGTGTTCTGTTGTCCTTTCCGTCAACTGTGGAAATTGTCACTCATTCGGAAATTCTTCGGAACGACAAAGACAGACTTGGCATGAATAAAAAAAAATTCTGGTGGTTATAACACCAGTTCTTTGGGGCTTATCTGTTAAAGTGTTGCGGGGATCTCGATCGGCGCCTACCGTTATAATTATGTTTAGGAACGAATTTTAATCGAGCATTCACTTGATTTAGCTCGGATTTGGTAATGGCCAATCCTTCTAGAACTTGAGCCATGTTCGCCCCTGTCCTCTCTAAAGAGGAGAGCCTATCATCTTGCGGGTGTGAACAAAAGAATGACGGATTCACCTTGGGTTCCATTACCCTATATTCTAACACATCTATCAGATAAGTCATCTATAGAGAGAGTGTTGGGAAGCTGTCTGGCAAATAGTTTTAATGCTTGTGGAAGATTGTTAATAAAAACAACCTTAGCCTCATGGTCAGAAATATTGGTTTTATACCAACGTTTCCATAATTCCCTCAAAATTTCGATGGGGCCAATGTTTGGCATGTCTAACTGCGCATATTTATTTATTATCTGCTCAGTTTCTGTGGGCCCAAGCAAGGATTCTACTTCGTTTTGTAGGCCCAAACTGGGATTAGGTAGCTTCCTAATGGCCTCAAGCTTAGGATAAATCCGTCGCTGCAATTCAGCAAAAACCTTCGACAGTTTTTGATGACTGTCATAATCAGGAAACGGGGAGAAAGCGAAATCTACGTGCATAAAGAATAGTTCACTATCTCCATCCCAAACAGGAACATCAATATCTAAAATTGAACCCGATATTCTAACAATCTTACGGGATCCAAAAGCATAAATTTATAAGCAAGATGAAAATGTATAAATATACTTTAACGAAACGCTTACCCACTAACAGCTTCCACAGTTGAAAGAGAATCTTCCGCAGTTGAATGAGCGCAGAACACAGATGAATTAGTTCCTTCACAAAACACGTCACAGTAACAGCTTCCAAAAAATTGAAATCTTCCGCAATTGAGTCTGTCGTGTATGTACGTAGAGAGAACGTATACACCCAACAAAATTCCCAGAAGACCACGACTTTAGAGAGAACATGTATATCCAACAAAATTCCCAGAAGACCACAACCTTAAGAGAACCTATATGCCCAACAAAATTCCCAGAAGACCACAACCAGAGTAAAGAAGTCGTAAACGCAAATGTAAATCTATAAAAGAAAAAGAAAGCCAATTTCATTTATACCAAAAAAACAGTACAGTACTCAATATCCTGGCGCGGTCGCCAATTTTGTAAACGCCCCGGCTTCAAGTAAATGCCGTACGACGTTACAAACTCGGTTAAGGTGCTCTGAATAGAGATTAGTTACTGATATGGGGGCCCTTAAGAGGGCCTGGTAATGCGTTCGCTTGAAGTCTTCAGAGTTGAAGATGTCCTAGAGCCTTGGGTGGACTCTGGTTGAGTTGTCGCTCCCGTGGTTGAGCTGTAATCGCGTTGTGGATAGTGTCCTGCAGGTCCTGCACTCAATTGGCTCGTCTCTCCGGTATCCCGCAACAAGATGAGTCACGGATGTAGTTAGTTGTTGGTGAAACTATCAAATCACCAGCGTAGGTATTGACAGCCGACAGAGCGCACACGTATTGACAGCCGACAGAACGCACACGCGTGAAGCAGGTAGAAGGCAAATGCCACAACTGACTTGCATGGTAAATTACCGTGCTTAAATAGCATGCAATATGTGTACTTGCACACTATTGGTTAAACGTGGTTAAACGTGGTTAAACGGCAATTTCGCTTTTTTCTCATTGGTGCAACGTAAATAAATTTGAATTTAATTTACGCAATATGTCGGCGATTGATTTGTGTCCTTACACAATCTTGCTGGCCTCCAGCAAGAAATGGTGGATGTCATAGGAATACTTGGAACACTGACTGGCAACCTTTCGATCTCCACCCTACAGCCCCACCTAATGCGTCAGGCTGATGAGTTTTTGAACGGTGTAGCCAGGGAGGTTGCCCTACAAAACCACATTAAGCTAAAACTTTTTCTCTGGTCGCCATTCTCCCATCTCTCAAAGGACGATCTGGCCTCAGATCTCATCAGACAACTGGGGGATAACTTCAGCCACCTCAAAGAAGTCCTTTCGGGAAAACGTCGCGCTTTGTGTGTAGCGACACAAATCAATGGCCGACATATTGCGTAAATTAAATTCAATTTTATTTACGTTGCACCAATGAGAAAAAAGCGAAACTTGCCGTTTAACCAATAGTGTGCAAGTAGGCATGGCATGCTATTTAAGCACGGCAATTTACCATGCAAGTCAGTTGTTGCATTTGCATTCTGGTTCGCGTTACGCGTGTGCGTTCTGTCGGCTGTCAATACCTACGCTGGTGATTTGATAGTTTCACCAACAATTGGCTACATCCGTGACTCATCTTGTTGCGGTATAACCAGCGAGACGAGCCAATTAATTGCAGAACCTGAACGACGTTATCCACATCGTGATTACAACTCTACAACTAGAACAACAACAACCAGAGTCCACCCAAGGCTCTAGGACATCTTCACACTCTGAATAATTCAGGAGAACGCATTACCAGGCCCTCTTAAGGGCCCCCTATCAGTAACAAATCTCTATTCAGAGCACCTTAACCGAGTTTGTAACGTCGTACGGCATTTACTTGAAGCCGGGGCGTTTACAAAATTGGCGACCGCGCCAGGATATTGATTATTGTTCTGATTTTTTTGGTATAAATAAAATTGACTTCCTTTTTCATTTATTTGGGATAAAAATAGATTAACATTTGCGTTTTCTTTACCCTGATCGTGGTCTTCTGGGAATTTTGTTGGGTATATATTCGTGGATTTGTGTTGAATTTTTTTGGGGGATATAATAATAATACATTGGCATCAAAGGCCAACGGGGCCTCTGTTCATCTTTCCTACGTACAAACGGCACCGTACGTACTCGACAGGCTCAATTGCGGATTTTTGGAAGCAGTTACTGTGACGTGCTTTTGTTCTGCGCTCATACACCTGTGGAAGCTTTTTGTGGGTAAGCGTTTCGTTAAAGTATATTTATATATTTTCATATTGCTTATAAATTTATGCTTTTAAGATTCCGTAAGATTGCTAGAATGTCAGGTCCAATTTTAGATATTAATATTCCTGTTTGGGATGGAGATAGTGAACTATTCTTTATGCGCGTAGACTCCGCTTTCTCCCCATTTCCTGATTATGACAGTCATCAAAAACTGTCGAAGGTTTTTGCTAAACTGCCTTCTGAATTGCAGCGACGGATTTATCCTAAGCTTGAGGCCATTAGGAAGCTACCTAATCCCATTTTGGGCCTACAAAACGAGGTAGAATCCTTGCTTGGACCCACAGAGACTGAGCAGATAATAAACAAATATGCGCAGTTAGATATGCCAAATCTTGGCCCCATCGAAATACTGAGGGAATTACGGAAACGTTGGTAAAAACCAACATTTCTGACCATGAGGCTAAGGTTGTTTTTATTAACAATCTTCCACAAACATTAAAACTCTTTGCCAGACAGCTCCCCAACACTCTCTCTATTGATGACTTATCTGAGAGATGTGAGTTAGAATATAGGGTTTTGGAACCCAAAGTGAATCCATCATCCTTTTCTTCACTCCCGCAAGATGATAGACTCTCCTCTTTAGAGGAAACAGTGGCGAACATGGCCAAAGTTCTAGAAGGATTGGCCATTACCAAATCCGAGCTAAATCAAGTAAATGCTCGACCAAAATTCGTTTCCAAGTCAAATTATAATGGTAGGCGGCGATCGAGATCTCCGCAATCCTTCAATAAGTATGCCCCAAAGAACTGGTGTTATAACCACCAGAAGTTTTCTATGCTTGCCAAGTTTGTCTTTGTCGTTCCAAAGAATTTCCGAATGAGTGTCAATTTCCACAGCTGACGGAAAGGACAACAGACCTCAGGCACAAGGGTGCGTCAGTATCGGGAATCGTCTGGCGCAGGAAGTAGAAGACCGTACTTTCTGCACACCAAAGGCATCAACGGCGCTACGGGGAAGAAGCCAACTACAATCCGACATCCCTGTCGACTCTTTTCGTCCACGCCGAATTTTTCACATAGAGAACCAAACAGACAATGCCGGTCGCAATCACCAGCCTACTTGTTTGCATGACCCAGCCAAACAGCCAAACGAACTTCTGCACCTTCTTGATTTCAAAACTGGCGAAGAGTTCATCGTAGACACAGGTGCGGCAATCTCAGTTCTCAAAGGTGATTCAATGGCCGAGATGTCGCTAGGCGTTCTTCTCGCAACAGCTACAGGCGAGCCCATACCAACATATGGCTGCCAATACCGCACACTCAACATAGGTTTACGACGTGAATTTTGCCACAACTTCATCGTCGCCAAGGTCTCACACAACGTTAGAGGCCTTGATTTCCTGTTAAAATATAAGCTCTTTGTTGATTTTTCCAATCAAAAGATAATTGACCCCTCCACCGGACTTGAGCAAAGCTTTTGGACACTTGCCTCCGAGCGTTTGGAGTTACAGGTCATTCAGCCAACCCCACTGCATCATTCAGCAGAGATATCAGCAGCTCTTCGAAAATACAAATCGCCTTTCGATCTTAACAAGTCAGAGCTACGAGTCTCCAACACGATGCATCATATCGTCACAGAAGTACAACCTATTGCACTCCAGAAGCGACCACTGGCTCCTGCTAAGCTGAAAGCTGCCCAAGAAGAATTCGCAAGGCTTTTGGAAGGGGGAATCATCAGACCATCGGAAAGTTCATGGGCGTCACCACTGCACTTAGTCTCTAAATCAAACGGATCGTACAGAGCCTGCGGAGACTACCATAAGCTAAATTCAGTGACAAAATCTGATGCATATCCTATTCCAAATATTAACACTTTACTTGAAAAATTCAACGGCAGCAATTTCATCTCAGTGATTCACTTCAGACAAGCCTACCATCACATCCCAGTAGCACCAGAGGATATCAAGAAAACTGCAGTCATCACTCCATTTGGCCTTTTTGAATATCTTTACATGCCTTTTGGACTTAAGTGTGCTACTCAGACATTTCAAAGATTCATAGACAACATACTTCGCGACGAATCTGCTTATTGTATGTCATATCTCGATGACATTATGGTATTCAGTCCAGATCTAAAATCTCATGCGAAAGATCTACGAAATGTCCTCTCACGCTTATCCAACCACGAACTCAAGATCAACTGTGACAAGACGCAGATTGCAACTTCCTCCGTCGACTTCTTAGGGCATCGTATCAATGCCCAAGGTATTCAACCGTTGCCGTCAAAGACGAATTCAATCAAGAATATCAAGTCACCAAGGACTGTGAGCGAGTTGCAGAAAATACTGAGAGTACTAAACTATTATCGCAAGTTCCTTCCGGGCCTTTCAAAACAACTTTATCCTTTGTGCAGGCACCTGCGGAACCGAAAAGGACATAGCAAGAATTCCATCATTGCTTGGTCATCCGAAGACGAGGAATTACTTCGACTTGCCATCAAATTGTTAGCGAATGCCACAATGCTTACACATACAGATTTTGAAAAGCCATTTCTACTCACGACAGATGCTTCTGAATTCGCTATTGGAGCCACGTTGGAACAAGAGACCGACGGAGTTCGGAAGCCTATCAGTTTCTACTCGCGTACTCTCCAACCAGTAGAAACGAGGTACGACACTTTCGGCCGAGAACTTCTCGCCATCCACGACGCAGTGCGCCATTTTATCAGCATCATTGGCAGTAGCAGATTTGTTGTTTTCACAGATCATGCACCACTAGTTAGCGCACTTCGAAATGCAACTTCATCTATCGCCAAGTACCCTGCCAGAGTAGAAAGACAGCTTTCTCGTCTAAGCAAATGGCAATTTGACGTCTTTCACGTCAAGGGCAAACAGAACTTCACTGCAGATGCCCTGTCCAGGCCAGACGTCTCTCTACAACCACCTTCGCCGTCACCATTCACTGTCAACTCCGTGGCACTCATTGAACCTGCACTAACGCCAACTCTCCTGCGAACTGAACAACGCGGTGACATTCACATTCAAAGATCAATAGCCCGTCACCCAACCAAGTTCATATGCCGTCTGTGGGAAGGCTTACCAATTGTTTACTTCACGGGTACGCAGCCCAAAAAGCCAGTTCTGCCGACCAGCCTTCAGAGAAAAGTTTTCGATTCAATTCACTCAATTTCTCACCGAGGAAGCCAAGCGACTGTCCGACTTCTTACAGATCGTTTCTTGTGTCACAGACTTAGGCAGAATGTTAAACGATGAGTCTCAGAGTGTGCTATTTGTCAGAAAAACGAGATCACACGACACACTCGTTCTAAGTTGCAACATTTTCGAACTACTTCTCGCCTAGCCATCGTCCACATCGACATAGTTCATCTGACAATGGTTCAAGGTTTCAGTTACCTTCTAACTATGATCGATAGATTTACACGGTGGCCTGCGGCATTACCTCTTGGCACCATTTCGGCGGACGAAGTAACTAACGGTTTCATCTCTGCATGGATATCCAATTATGGTGTTCCCAGTGAGGTCATCACGGACAGAGGCACTTGCTTCTCATCTGATCGTTTCAAAACCACCTTGAGGTACATTGGATGCATCTTACGACAGACGACTGCCTACCATCCCCAAGCCAACGGCATGGTAGAGAGAATGCATAGGGAACTCAAAGCTGCTTTAGCATCGTCGTCCATTAATGGCAACTGGGTCGATGCACTACCTTTAGTTCTGCTGGCCATGCGTTCCCGTACTCGTGAATCCATTAAAACGTCTGCGTCAAAACTCTTGTATGGCATGGATCTACGCCTGCCTAGTCAGCTCCCACGTCTACTACCGGCACAAGATGACCCACAAAACGAAGCTTCCCGCCTTTCACTTCATTTCGTTAACATGTCTGAACAGCAGCCGAGACATACGCCTCGTCCAGTCTTCGTTCACCCACAGCTCCACAGCTGCAAGAGAGTACTCGTTCGCAACAATAATGCTGTTGCACCACTACAACCAAAGTATCGCGGTCCTTACCCGACTTTGCTCAGACAACCAAAATACTTCATTATTATGCAAGGCGCTACACTGACATCAGTAAGCATAGACAGATTGAAACCGTTTATCGAACCGCCTGATCCTGAGAGAGTTCAACCTTCTACACACGTCTCAGGCTCCGTCTGCCCACAATCTCAATAGCCTGCTTTGTATAACGCGTAATTGATTTCTTTTAAACATTAACATTAACTATCAAAAAAATTTTTAACCTTACGTTATTTTTCGTATTTGTCTTACGTGACATAACCAGCTGTTCTTAGCTAACAATTGTGTAGCATTTTGAACAGTTCTTTGGTATTATGCCATCTCTGAGGCAATGTTCGTGTACATATTTTTATGCAGTTACCTTTGATTTTAATGTATATATTTTACATTATAATGTATTTCTCACACATGACATTACACTGCCTATTTTGTTATGACCAGCTACTTAGAGCTAACGCTTTCGTGTAGCAACACTAAGTAGTGATCAGCTTCATATCATGGTCCAGGCCACTTTCAATGCATATCTCAACTTTATCAATTGCACAAAGACCACTCTACAAATGTCATGACCACAACGTCGAGCACTCTAGCTCCTTTGGTCGTATACAAACACATTGATAACGATCCAACCTGCTTAGGTTTTAACTTAAACCTGGCAAATTCAGAGGCGATTTACCTCGAAATCTTCACGCTGCGGCTCCGCAAACTTACACTGCTCTATTTTGCCTCACGTGGTATGACCGACCACTAGAGCTAACAATTTGTGTAGCAATTCCTTAGTGGTTACCTGGCATCATATCATTGTTGAAGCAACCAACAAGCATAATTAAGCCCAGCATTTGTGGTTCATCAAGGTTTTGCTTAACTTGGTTCTAACTCTGTCATGCATTTCTTATCTAGCCTCGCAGAGAGGAATTTTTTTCTCCTTTTTTTCAGAGAGGAAAGTGTTGTAACGACACAAATCAGTGGCCGACATATTGCGTAAATTAAATTCAAATTTATTTA
>JAQBSW010011485.1:0-19915 GCA_029291075.1 Eudiplozoon nipponicum
TTATACAATATATATATATATATATATATATATATATATACTCTCTCTCTATATATATATATAATAATAATGTGTAATGTGTGTATAATATAAAGAACGTATTAAAATCTAGAATACAAATACTTGATAATATAATGTAAAATCAATTAAAACAGTATAAACAGAAAATGTCGACAGATAGGTTAATTTCTAGGAGCAAAAACTTTTAATGTGCACTATGTATTTTATGCAGAAGCTAAGGAAAAATTGAAAAATCAAGGAGATGTGTCAATTAAATTCATATAAAACTGCATATAAAAATCTAAATTTAACTTTCGGCTTATTTAATAATCCTAAAACTCGAAACGTTAAATTCGAATTTGATGTTTACAATAATCAACTTTTATCCAAATAAAGTTCATAAATTGCGGAGTTTTAAATACTTAATAAAAATAATAATAATGGCTATCTGGCCTAACAAATGAAAAGGCCAAGAGCCAATTCAAAATAGTGGATATGTAAAATTGAGTAAAATAGTAACAAAGTAATATATATATATATATATATATATATATATATATATATATATAACGATAGCCAACATGTTGAGTGGAGAGAAAGGAAATTAACAAGAACTCCTTGTTAGTTCTTCTTGAAGAGAGATATATTTTAATGACTAGGGTAGAATCGCTAAGAATAAGGTTTTTGAAGAGTCAGAATATCAGTGTTGTGTGTAGGAAACTCTGTCTTCAGTCGAACGAATAGAAAATTTTGTTAGACGGCGAGAAAGAACGAGCTTCAGACATCCATCTTAAGATATTTCGACGTAATTTTTGAGTTACCGTTAAGTAGCTGAAATAAAGTATGGAGATTTAGTAGAGTGAATTATGGCAGAATAATAGACAATTTTAAGCAGTTTTAATAAATAGTAAATATGGAGTTGATTATTTGTGACGAGTAGAATCTAAAACTAGGTGTCCAATTTGAAGACTGGGAGAAAAAAATGTTACGCTCCGAAACTTGTTTAAAGTCTAGGGATAATAAATCATAAAAAGAGTATTAAGGGTGAAGAAGGAAACAGTTGAGCCTCTAATCATAGCTTTTGTATAAGAATTTGTTAAAGAGGTGCATGTGAACAGCCTTACCAAACTCGTTCTGATATAAGAGTTTAATTTTCGTAGGTAGTGATTTAAATACATTTGTGGCTGTGGAAAAGTGAGATTTTGTTAAATATATTGGGAGTATGGTTGGATTGAAATGAAGATTTGCGCATGGTGTAGGGATGCCTCAGACGAGCAAAACTCGACAACAAAAGGCAAGTTTGGACCTTATGAGCAAAAGAATGGCTCTTAAGTGTCAGGTGAACAATAACAAGAGAATATTTAGAAGGATCAGGCGCTCTGGAAAGTTTTATCTATGAGGTAAGACACGCTTTATAAATCGATTAAAGATCTGCTCAATGACGTAAGAAAAAGTTAAAATGTGAGAATAATAAAGTTCGCTGGCACAAAAGACGAGGTTTGAGACGTATTCTTTGAATAATGTGAGTTGCATAGTAGGGTAACGTGTTATGAAACAGATAAAACGAGCCCATTTTTAGATTTTTGATGCAATTTGTTTATGATATAGAGAGAAGTCAAACGATGTCGGAAGATAGAAGCCTATGTACCTGACCGAATCAATTATTCCAATATCAAGGGAATAGATTGCAGTTGGGAGAGAATAGACGGTATCGAAGCTAAGTTTCATCAAACGATTCTTATCGGGATTTAGTTTTAGACCGAATCCGCTAAGGTCAGAGTGCAACGTAGATAGTAGCTGAGTGACTAGCCATTTAGTAGCTGAATAATATTACAATGTCATCTGTATAATTGAACAGTATGAACTGGTTACATGCAACCTGAAACTGTTTGAGTGCTAGTTTGTATAATATAAGGTCAAGTAATGAAATATCGGGGAATGCAGATCGGATAAGCGCTGATCTTGAATGATCATTTCCGACTTTACAGTTGAATACCGGGTTCGAAAGTACAAAAGTATAAGATTAAGGACGTTGCCGCATATACCATTTTTCAATAGGGCGGATTCAATTGCCGGGAACGATACTGCATTGAAAGCATTGGAGTTATCCAGAAAGGAGAAAGAGCATTCATGACATTTAGAAAAGGAAGAAAAACAGTGGTTAATGACATTGGCTAAGTTGGAGGAGGAAGAGCGCACATTCAGGAAGCAATGTTGATTATCAATTAGGCAAAAACTATACCTAAATTTAATAAAAGTGTAGATAACGTAATATATGATTTTAGTGAAAAAATGAACAATAGATATTGGGCGGAGATCTTTGAATTGGGAGATAGGCGATATGCTATTTTTGGGATAGGTGAGATCAACGAAATGTATCTCTCCAAGTGAAAATAGGTTATTTTGAGACATCTGTTGGCAAAATGAACAATGAGAGTGAAGATGTTTCCACATAGAAGTGCAATCATGCCTACGGAGACGCATTATTGGTTAAATTTGTGTTTAGATTTAATGTCTTCGATTGTTTGGAAAACATTGGACGGCAAAAAGTTGAGCTAAGGCAGATTTTCAGCGTCACAATTATTAGACATCTCAGTAAATGGAGGGAAAATGGAATAGGAATTAACAAAATAACTCATATAGTCGTCAGGAAAGGTCGAGTCTTCCAACTCAGGGAAGTTTTATTTTGTGTTATTGAACTTATAGAATATTTGGTTTTTTATGATAACGAAATTTTTCTGGAATTGAGAGGCGTCGGAATGTGTATTTTGATGCTGAGCGCTTCTCTGTTTATTAAATGTTTAATATAATCATCGATATTTTGGAGTGCGAGAATCCGGGCAAATGATGGGGAGCGTAATTTTGAAATATATGCAAAGTTATCGCGCACCTTAAATAAGGTGCTTAACTAGTTCATCATGGAGTTACTAAGTGGGACAATAGGACGTTATAGACATAGGTAATACACAAAGTAAGTTTGTATTCGATGATTGATTCTCTCCAATCAATTTAATTACAAAGTCGGATAAACTCTTCCCAATCAAGGAATCACCTGGTTGTTTGCAGATCCTCTCTTGGGGTAGAAGATAGGAAAGAGAAAAGAAAGGATACCAGGCAGTGGTCTAAATCAGGAAAGATATCCGGGTTTTGTATGTCAGTCACTTTTGATTGTAGTGGACGCAGTCGAGTTGCATGAGTCCGCGTGTAGAAAGTGCACAAATGTATTTAGTAAGTTGTCAACAAAGAGACGAACAAACGATTGTTTCCCTGGTGTTAAATTGTGCCATTTAGCAAGAGGAGGTTAGGGTCTCCTACAAAGATGTATTGATCGGACGGTTGAGAAATAGGGTAAACAGAAGTTAGGCCCCACGATTTTCGTCAATTATTGAGAGATTCAGAGGCAGATAGGCAACTAAGACAGATAGATTTTGATGTAGAATCAATAGCGGATAGGAAAAGAATTCCAGTCTCAGCGAGTTAGAGGTTGTCAGACATTAGGCATGAGAGGTGATTGGACATAAGCAGCAAAACCACCCCGTTGGCCAACAGCTCTGTCGCTTCAAACAGGAGTAACCAATAATGAGAAAAAGATCGTCAAAATATATGGTAGAAGCCAGACACGGTTCTGCAATTAAGCACATATCCAGCTCGTTTTAAAGTAGAAATGCCCGTAGTTAGTTGATTTTGGGTGTAATTGACATGCAATTGATATGGATTTCAAAGAGAGATTCGAAGAAAAGATTATAAAGGGGAGAAAAGTGTGCGGAAGTCTTAGAGCAGCGGCCCATTTGCGATCAAAGGCTGATAATCATGATGGTGCGCTTGTTGATGAGAATGGAGCGTTTGTCATCAATCTGATTTTCGTAGTTCCGATCTTGTCAGGTGGATGTTGAACTTGAGGGTTTTGAAATCAGAACATATGTGGATATTCGGGGCTCGTACGGCTGGTACGATGCAGCGTCATGATGTTGGATGGACATATGGCTTTTGGAATAGCGTTGGAAACTGGAGGAAGGGGCCGATGGTGGAATTTGTTACGCGGCGTGGACGGCCGCGACGTTGCGAAAAGGCTTGAATTGATAAAATTATTTTATGGAACCATTGTTTGTTAGCTGTGAGTGGGAGTTCTTCTAATCTGAAGGGGCTCAAAACAATAATAGAGAGAGATGGTGCTTTACCGAAGATGCTTCCAATTATCAAGCGGCGTATACTAGGATTACTGTGTCCAGAGTAAACGACTCTAGTTTCGGAGAGGTCAAGGTTACTGGCTGAGAGCTTCATGCTTTCTCAGTTGTGCGCTGTAACAATGTTCTATCACGCCTGAATTTGATTTTTTCTGTCGGTATTAAGTGTGACCGAGAATTAATCAATTCAAACTCATCTTTTGAGAGTATTTGGTGAGAGGAAATCACAAAAGCCCTACACTTACCAGCAGAGATATCTCAAAGATTAGGAAAGGTTTTTCTCAATAGCTTGAACAAATCAAAGGCCAGATCATCTTTCGAGAGTAGAGTTTGTGTTTTCTGTGATTACGCAAAACAATTCCTTTTGCAACTCCATTAAAAAATTATCTGCCTGGTACAACGGTTGTATTTAGTTCATGATAGAAATGTCGGCCGCATAATTTCTATGCATTCATGAACATTAAACTTTTGCAGACGTGAGATCCGCTTATCTAATTTTGCTTTCCATATATATCCATTACAGTGTGATCCTCGCTAGTCAATTTTCCGCCGTACTCTGATAATGATCGTGCAAGTTTGAAACAAGTCAGTGCGTGCGACTAGCAGTAGTTTTGCTATTTCACTTGCATACTTGGTGTAAAGAATTGCTGCCATCACCCGCGCTATTAATGATTGTTCCTTGATGTCATCATTTGAAATGCATTAAGGCAATTAGTAGAAATATAAGCACATAATAGAGGTTTATGGCAGATTAATACTGTAAACCGGCGACCATTTAATCAGCTTTCCATTTATTGTTCTCTGAGTGGTTAAATAAATGTAATTCGTGTTTACTTCAGACTCGCAAATTTTATTTAAAGAATTGTTACCACCAACCGCGCAATTGTTGATTGTTTAAGTGTTTTCAAATTTGCGAAATAATAATATGGTAATGTCAACAACGCAATTTATTTAACTTTATAATACGTCAAAATATTTTGTCGCTTGAGTAAAAATGAGAAATTAAAAAATTCACATTACTGAACCTTAAATGTGAAATAAAATTAGAAGTTTATGGGGATAAATATTTATTACAATAAAAATTTTAATATTCAGCTAAGATTATAAGGTCTTTAATTCGAAATCGGGACTAGGGGGAACCCATTGAATTTAGTTTCTAAGAATTTTGCTTGCAAACATGGAAAACGTCGTCTGACTATGTAGTTATATATAAAGAGCATTATTAAATTAATTTGAGTTCAAAATTTGAAGTTTAATTTCAAAATGTGGAGACCAGCATCTGTACATATTAAAGATTACTATTTTTTCCTTTTGGAAAATTAATGTTGGCACTAGTTTCTTAAAACAGTTGGGAACTACATGTTTTTTAATTGAAAACGCTTCTCATTATGTTTGTTCACTTCGTTAATCAGCTTTGAATTTTGTGCTTTTGAGTTTGGTGTTTTGGTTTTATTTTAGTCTTTTGGATGCATGACAGTGAGTTGACTTACCTTTTTTATCATACAAAATTGGCTATAGACTATTTTATTAAATATTCTTAGTTGGTGTAACAAGTATAGAACAACTCTTGGTTTCACGGGAAGGGCTTCAATTCGAACTTTAGGTATTTTGTTGAAAGGTTTCGACTTTCATCCAGGTACTCTACCGAATTCAGTGAGACAGCAAGCCATCACACGAAATGATTTAAATAAAATTATTCCTCCTAGTCTTTATTTTAACGCAATGGTTAAAAGCTACAAGTTTGAGGACAAAAGACGAACGACCGACTGCCTCAGGAGAGCTAATCGAAGGGAGCTTATTAAGAAGGATAGGAAATCCAAATTAAGAGGTCAATCCCATTGCTATAATCGCAGCAATCATCCTAGTGACCATGCAGTGCAAAATTGACATCAGAATAACTATTGATCGGCAACGAGATGAGATTCTCTACACAATTATTCAAATTTATTAACAAAAAAGTATTTAATAAACGTAGTACAGATGCTACAGATAAAGTTATTCATGTAGTATTAATACAATGATTGAATAGATTGATAGAATTAAATTAGTTTCGATTGAAAAGTCACTAGGCTGTTAAAGACGGTACAGAAATATTACAACGGCTTTCTAGCATAAAAGGCAGAAGTGCGTCTGACTGTGCAAATGTCGGTGACATTTATAAATCAAACAAACGAAATAAAATAAATAATTAAAACATGCAGAAAACACCAACCCCTTTATGTTTAACCAATCGTCGAACAACATAGCACATCTATCGGCAGTGACTGTTACTCAAGGTATGCTATAAAGCGATTACGTTTCTGATATGACCCCGTAAGATGGCCTAACTCTACAGAAAAAGATATGTATTCTGCTTTGTATGTAAGGCCTGATACAACTGATGAGCTACTATTCAGCACAATGCGCATATTTAATGGTATTTTAACACATGTCTATATTCGTTATATTGTGACTATGTAAACCATGTGTAACATGCAAAACCTGAAATGTTTGTTTGCAATGTTTTAATCCAAAACATGATGTGATATCTTTCTTGGAAGATTTTAATTTCGTGAGACTTATGGCATCTGAGAATATACCATTTAATCACATTTTGCAAAAAAATTGAATAAAAGAATACATAAAATAATGACTGTGAAATAGTTTCATCGTGTAATGATTTTCATATAATTATTCTTGCATTAATTGAATAATACATCATAATAACTTCTTCAGTATCACAGAAATATCTGTAGCCATTCCGGTTTGATGGCATTTTGTTTAAATTACCAGAATGGCAATATTAATTATTTTCATTTTGCTCTCGCTGACTTGCTAAAGGATATTGTTTAAACATCTAAAACTTAAACAAGATAAAACAAAATAAATATTCTTTTTCATTTACCAGCATGTAATCGCCCAGATATATTCCACTCAGTAAGATTAATGCAGTGACTACTCTGACAAGGTGTTCCTTGCATGTAAATACAAATAAATAAAAATAAAAATATATTTGAAAATAAACATTTTATGCAGGCATAATTGTTTTGTAACTCGAATGCTTCAATTCGTGTGAATATCTATACGGGTTATTTATTTTTAATTTTTAATTTAATTCGCATTAGGGTCAATTTAAAAAAAAATTAAAGTGAATTCGTTTTACTGAGTAAATACACTGTATTTTGAATAGAGTATCTTGTAAACGTATATATATATATATATATATATATATATATATATATATATATATATATATATATATATATATATATATATATATGTTCTGTATATATTTATCTTTTCAGTTTGCCCTTCATTTATTTCACACAATTAAATTTTTTTCTTTAGGAGTTATATATGTCTCGCATAGGTGAACATATCATGTTTGATAAATATTTATCCAGTCAAGAGCAAAAACATTTTTAAATAAGGCACTTTACAAGGTTATCATTATTCATGCAAAATTATCCCATACCTCGATCCAGCTTATAGGTTTGTAACGATTTGTGTAAATATTATTTCAAAAAAGTGGAAGTTCTGTATGCTATCCACTTAACTTGATTATGTCTTTGCGAAATTGCCCTAACGTTTCGTTTAAAGGCTTAGATTTATATTTTTCACAAAATATGACACAATATATATATATATATATATATATATATATATATATATATATATAAGATCAATTGGAGCGACTGTAACGGCTTTCGGTTGTTTACCATAGATTGATGATTTGAATCATACAACATTATATTGCCACAATTTAACCATTCTAACAAATAAATTAAGAATAGCTAAGTTTCTTGGGCAACTCAAACTAAATGAACAGTTTAGACACTGCGCTACGAATTCTTTAAATCAAATTTGCGAGCTTGAAGTAAACAGCAATCCAAACGTATTTAACCAGTCTTCGAACAACATAGCAAAACTACCATCAGTCCACGTATTGACACTTTTCGACCGTCCATGATTATCATCGAAGTACGACGGCAAACTGACTATCCCGAATCAAACCGCAGCCTATATATATGGAAAGCAAAATTAAATATGCTGCTCGCACCTCTAATAGTTTCGCATGCATTGTTCTAGAGAGGAAATTTTGGTTGCACAATTTCTATGCAATCACGAACATTATTTTATTGCAGCTTTCGTCACATATATAGGTAATTAAATTAATCAATCAGTGAATGTGTGGATGGTGGTAACTATTATACACATCAAGTTATCGAGCTTGAAGCAAACACCAATCCCATTGTACTAAACCAGTCATAGACCAACATTGCAAAACTACGGCCAGGCGAACTCACTGAACCGTTTTGATCTTCGATGATAAGTATCAGATTACGACGTCTAACTGTTTAGCGAGGATTAAACCGAAATGCATATATATGGAAAGCACAATTAGATATGCAGCTCGCAAATCTAGTATTCTTGCATATATTTAGCTTGACTGGAAACGTCGGCTGCACAATTGCTATGCAGTCGCGAACATTAATTTTTTTGCAGCTTTCGCCACACATGTATATGAGTAATCCAATTAAACAATCCCATTTTATTTAAACCATCGTCGAACAACATAGCAGAAACACTGTCAGTCACACGTACTGATTCTTTTCGATCTTCCATAATCATTATCAGATTTCGACGGTTAACTGCCTAGTTATGATCAAATTGCAATGCTTATATATGAAAAGCAAAATCATATTTGCGGCTCTCACCTCTAGCAGTCTCGCATACACTTCACTTGACTGTAAATGTTGGCTACACAATTTCTTTGCAGTCGCGTACATTAACACTTTTAAGTCAAAAATATATAGGTAATTGTAATAGATATTCTACGAAGTTGAATTTTAATATAATTAATTATCAAATTGTAACTTGCTTTGTTTAGAGAATTATGCCTATCTAACGACTTCGTGTGTGTTAACGCTTTCGACATAATAAGACCTCAGACTTGATTATGCATTATCGTCGTACTCGTAAATCTATATAAGACCTACTAACTGGTGTCAAAATTCAAACTAGGTAACTAAATGGTACGACGTGATATTGAATGAAGGAAAGTAGAACCACCTAAATACTCAGTATTCTTAATCGCCACATAAATATTATGTCAGATATATATATATATATGAAAATCTATTTGTTGAGACAAAAACGCTAGCTTGCTCATAGGTGTGTTAAACGCCCCGGCTGCAAGTAAATGCCGTGCGACCTTACAAGATAAAGAACTGACAGGAGTTATTTGTTGCAATGTCTAGAAGTACTTCTAGGCACTTGCTTTATGATCTGGTTGGTCTGCTGATGTTCCTTTGTGTGAGTGCACCGTAATAAGTAGAGTTTTTGAAACCGGATAGGTAAGTTGCTGTTCGTAGGCTCATAATTAACTTGTTGAAGATCAACGGCAACACCGTGGTGGCTGGCACACGTAGAAATCCGATTAATAGATGATCGATTACGTATGACTAGTTGTGCAGCAACAAGAAGATTGGCGTGACTGAAGACTAAGCAAAAAGACGACATAGCGTGGTAAACGCAAGTCCAGAATTCGGTGTAGGTAGACGGTCAAGTGGAGAGAGCGACAGCAATTACACGTAACGAGCAGAGCACAAGTGTCAATTGTGAGGCGTGGTAATTTCATCGTAATTATATATATGTGCAGTCGCACGCCATTGGTCAACGCAAATTTTGCTTGTTTTAATTGGTACAGCGTATTGAAATTTGAATTTGATTTTGGCAATATGTCGGCGAATTAATCTGAGCCGTTACAGATGAAAAGATTTAATTCAAATTTCTCCTAAACTGCGTTTCTGTATTGGTTTTTTCAAAATTTGTATATATTCACCTTTAAAGAACGCGCCTTACTTAATTATGGAAATTTCTTTACAAACATGATCATTAAAATTGGAGTTTATTAATCGATTTTACGGCGATGCTAATATCTGTTAAATACATAAATAATTCTAGGCTCCAACAAAATAAACAAATTGGAACGATAAATATTATTGAAAAATTACCGATCAATATTAAATATTTATGTAAATAAATCAAATGAGCGATCATCTAATAATAGCATGCATTTGTATTCATTTCTATAATTTTAGGAACAATATCATAGAATAATCAAGAGCTTACTGATTGTGAACAAGTGTATTTATTTAATGATAACTTAACATCAAAAACATATACCGTTGGTTTCCATCTAATTAAATAAGTAAGAAAAAGTAAAATTGTGACTTAAATTGGCATTTATTCGCAGCAGCCATTTTCGTGGTTTTGTGTTAGATTATGTTTTTAGGGATGTTCGAGTGTGCGTCTGTACGTACCGACGTTTCTCATGCATTAATGAATACGAGAGGGTTCATTTTTCTGTCAAAAGTTTTTTGTTTTTACCGGGTTTTCGCTTATTAGATTTTTTTGTACGAAACTCTACAAGAAAAATCTTTTCCCGCTTTGACGTAAAGTAATTAATTAATAGTGATGGATATCACGATTTGCGATCGTGTGTTGTCACATTTCATTATCAGTTTCGCAAAGATCCGATTGATTCCCATTTCGAAGTACGCATTGAGTTCGTCTTCGTTGTAGTTGGGTTCTGATTCGACCTCCGAAGACTTCAACTTCGTTCATACTAACCACTGGAAATGACGTTGATTGGCTACTTTTCGATACCTAATTTCCCGAATCATGATGAAGCCTCTAATCATACATATACAGTACAATGCTCAAAATTGCAGATTTAAGATTCATTTAATTCTGCTATTGTAGGAATAGTACTGTTTATGTATGGTTAAAGGTTTGATGATGATTCCGGAAATTAGGAATCGAAGCGTAGCCAGTCAAAAAGATTTGATCGTATCCCACATCCAGTGGTTAGTATAAACGACGTTGAAGCCTTCGGAGGTCAAAACAGAACTCAGCCACAACGAAGACGAACCCAATGGGTACATGGAAAGTGGGAATCAATCGGATCTTTGCAAAACTAATTGTGCAAAGCAACAACCCACGATCGCAAATCGTGGCATTCCTCCCTATGATGTCCGCACATCGCAATCATTCAAAAATTAATTAAATATATGTAAATGTCAATTTAAATTTTCATTTAAATAGATTCGTTGCATTGAAGGTTTTTGTTAAAATATATGCCCTATATAGAAATAAACACTACGGATCCTTTGCAAAAACGTATATTCATTTAATACCGATTGGCATATAACAGATTTTAGTACTATTAAAAAGATGCTTAATAAATTAATAAAACACTGGAAAGCCACAGATTATTTTCGAAATGATAATACTGTTAGCAAAAAGCGTGGCACATATGAAGCATTCCTTGTTTTTTATTGGTTTTTGCGTGCAGGTAAATTTATGTCCCTTCGCGTGTTGTCTGGGATCATACATTGATCTTCAGATTTTTAGTCCTCCTATTAACACCGCAAGCTTTGTAGATTAAAACAGAATAGGTATTTTCGTTGGACATATTTGAGCTGAGTTTTTGCAGCTTCAGTTGCTCTAAATTCTCGTCATTCTGATTGAATATTTGCTATTGCCGATCAGAGGAATTGTCATATTCATCTGTGTATTAGAATTTTATTACTTATTTAAAATTTAAAAAAAATTTCAATGAAGTAGTCTGCTAATGGAACATTTTGTATGTAAGTCAGATGCTTGTCATGTGGTAAAAAGGGTGTTGTGTATGCAGACTGATTTTTACGACTTTTCTTAACGCATTACTGAGCGATTTTTTAATTAGCTGTGTTACACTCAAAAATTTTACTCCAAAATTGCTTATTTTTTACGGTGTAAGGCATTTTCATTCGAATTCTAAAGTAAGTTTTTGTGAATTCTGTCAAACAATTACTTATTTTTATGCCTCACTTATGCTACACCATACATCTTAGCCATCATTTTATATTGTGTTCCTGACTTGGTATTCTAGATAGTTTATTGATTATTTCTTGTTTGATTTTGGCACACGACTATTTACGTGATTCTACTGTCTAGTGAATGTGGACATTTCATTTATTCTTATTTAATCATCATTTTCTTATAGAGTGATACAAATTTATTCAAATGCCGGGAAGTGTGAGTCGCTTCTCTTTTTCTCAAAGGGTTTATTTTATAACTATGTCGACTTCAATGGTTATCATTACGGATTCAACAGTGACTAATATGATGGAGATAAACAGCATTGATTACCTATTACTTCTTTGGTAATTAGATCTAGTGATGGGAACGTAATCGGAATTCAAGTATTACTTATCTATGCAGTAAAATCACTCATACTTTTACACAGATACATGAGCAACTATCAAATACATTATTTATCGCGTAAAAAGTTTAAAATTAATGCACATAACTAAAGATCAAAATCAGACCAGTTGTCATTCACACAATGAAATATAAAATTATTACATTTATAACTCAAGAAATTTACTTTGCTCTTATTTGATTAGAAAAATGGCCCATTTATCCATAATTAGCTTACTTTTTACCATTCAGTGATTTTTCATAATATGTTATATAATATTATATTATATTTTAAAATTTCTATTTTGATATAAAGATTTATGGCAGGATTTTGATTAAGTATATATTTATTTAAATCAAGTTCAATGTATGCGAGACTGCTAGACGTGAGAGCCGCATATCTAAATTTGATTTCCATATATATTCAATTCGGTTTTATCCTCGATAGTCAGTTAGCCGTCGTACTCTGATGATGATCATGGAAGGTCGAAACGCGTCAGTGCGTTGCGGTTGGCGGTAGTTTTGTTATGTTGTTCGACGACTGGTTAAATACAATGGGATTGGTGCTTGCTTCAAGCTCGCAAACTTGATTTAAATAATTGTTACCACCACCCGCGCAATCAATTATTTTTAAGTATATATATGTCAGCATAACCTAGATATTGCATTATGTATCAAAGGCAATTCATCCAGTAGACAAAAAGCAAGTAGTTGTTGACCAAATGCATCGTGACGTATTTCCTTATCCTATAACTTTAGGTGAATAAAGCATTTCGTGGAAATGCGACGCTGCATCGCAGCTGCAATGTTGCCTAAATAGCAATACCAAATGCGCCCGCGCTGGCGCAACTGAAGCTATCTAGCCAAATGCAGGGAGGAGACGTTTCGTTTTCACAACACATCAAGGCCATTTGTGGCGCTGTCGATTAATTTCTGTCACGGAGATCGATCCTCACTTGCTCAGACGTCCGTTTTAAAGTTCGCATGCACTTCAAAAGGATAAATAGTTTTTCTCTAACTTAGCGCAGAATTTTACTATTATATAATCATGCTAAGTAAAAGTATTTTTCTTATAAGTTGGTGCGTACTTTGTAAAAAATGAGTTCAAAAAGAAGCAAAAGAAGATAATGAATACAGAATGAACGAAAGAAAAAATCGCACGTACACATGAATGTTGAGCTTAAAAGCGAATAAAATGCTTTACTTTTGAAGCATGGTTAGAGATAGGAACTCCTGAATTTTTAAAAATATATTATCATTTCCCCAGCATTCAATGACTAAACTGTTCTACTCTCATCAAGACATAAACTCTATTTGCAGAGCTGATGACAGTATCCGCCACTTGTAATCTCGTTAGCTTATTGTGCAAAGTGTTCCTATTGTTACGAATTGAAGATAAGTTCGTCATCTATAATAATTTGTAAATTCCCTATGGCCATCTCAATTTGAACCCATAAACCTAAAAATAATGTGGTTGGCGATTTTCAACAAAAACATTATTCTGAAAAATTTGCATGACCACCTGTAAACCGTGTAACAAAAGCAACACGAAATTTATTTTCTTTCGGATTTCGTAGTATACTTTCTTCATTTTCTTTTAAAGAAATATATTTGGAGTAAAATATCTTTAAAGATATGAATAGAAACAAAGCAAAATTAAATTTACAATAAAATTGTATTTAAATTTTCTGCATTGCTTAACAAAAAACAATAAATTAAGTAAGGTAGATTATAACTAAGTTAGTTTACCGCAAATTTAAAATCTCACAATGATGTGACTGAATTCGATGAGATTTATTGATCGGAATTAGTAAACAAATTGTGAATACTATAGCTTCTAAAACTTCACTACAAATTTCATTTTCCATAGATCACAATGGGAGATATAAATGATGAATGATACTGCTGAAAAATTTTGACTTTATGTAATAAGGTGAATTTAGCCTCTGCCACAAAATAATTACACTTTAGCGACTGATATAAATGTAGACTGTCCGTCTAATTTACAACAATTTTAATCATGTTTCTACTGTACTTCAATCCTGTGTACAAACTAAAATATACGGTTTAAGAACTTCTGCAAACCCACCTTGCTTAGATTTATAATCCTCCGGTTATTAATTAAGATATGAAACAATTGTTCGAATGCCATTAAAAATCCTGAGAATATTACGTGGACTATACAATGATATATTAGGTGTTGCGCATCTAGTAACAAATTAGGTCAAATATTACGAGAAATATAAAACAAAGACTGCATGAATGGAAAGTCTAATCTCGTGCACACTCGTTTCGTGCTTACTGGCGACTCATCAGTAGGAGCCGGCGTTGGAGTAAATGGTGTATTACCAGCTTCTACTGATGGGGCACCAGTAAGCACGAAACGAATGTGCACGAGATTATAACTTTCGCTCATGCTGTCTTTGATTTATCTTTCTAGTCATATTTGAACTAATTTTTCTAGGTGCCCAACACGTAATCCATAATTGCATATAGATTTTTAGTTCTCCTCCACAAACAGTATGTAAGCCATTGCAAATGTTTTAGGACTCGAAAGGGAAATACTTAATGCAAAATTATGTTCAATTTGACACAATTACAACTCATGTTGGTGTAATTGATACAATACAATAATCGAAAACAAAACAGATTTTGTGACTTGTTTACCAAATTTAAGCGCTCATTAATCTGCTTTGGCTTCGGTTTAAGCGTTGGCACTGATCTCATTGAATCCTTCAAGAGAGTGAGTTCTGACTTAACTGATAGTAGGCCAATGGGATTTCAGAGCATATTTGTTGCCAAAATCTAATCTGCAATGTGTCTTTTTTACTATTTTTGGCTATCAAATGAATATCAGTCCATAATTTGTTTAATTACATTAAAAATAAATTGATCTGATAATTGTAACCTAAGAAACAAATAATCTGATTGCAAGTTAATGGAAATTATGCAATTCCTAATTTAGCTAGCCATCAATGGAACAAATTCGTCGGAAGTCCATTGAGAACAGTAGTTGTATACCCAGCGGCTAATTAGAATTCCTTGTTCTGCACGAGATAAAATTGAAGCTTGAAAAATCCACATAATCAAAAAAGTTTTTATTGAAATTCAATTAATGACAAATAAAATTCCAGCTTCCATTTCCTCTAAGTCAATAAGTCTATAAAATATTTTGTACACAATAAATTTACTCGTCTAATTTTCGCCATCTTTTGCCAAACTGAATACAAATTTGATGCGTTCATCTTCTCAGTCGGTCCTTGTAATATATTCTCAATTTTTAATCAATTAGTAGAATTTTAATATCTCACATATAATTATAAACTTAAAAATTAAACTGAGATAAATTCCTGAGAAAAAGAGGTTAAATTATAATTAAGTAACGATATGGGTTCTAGTTTAGAATTTCCCACAAAGACATTTTGTCTTCGATAACAATGGTATAGAATATATAGATATAACTTGGTAGAAGACGAAATGCTGCATCTATAAATTTTGATTTTGATATCAAATGGACTAAAATATGCCAAAATATATTTTTATTGATCAATGTGAATTAATGATAAATTCGATGACCGATATTTTCACTGTTTTACTGCTACATGTTTCTTAGAAGCTAAATGGTTAATTCTTCTAAAATATCGATCGCGCCTCCAATGAACAATGAGACAAATAATCGCTATATCCTCCGTTCATACAAAAGTAAGGGTAGAAATTCGATACAGATTTCAGATGTCATGTGAATTCTAATTTTTGTATTAATGATTATTTTATATTAATAATCCAATTTATGTTTAAAAACAATAAATTAATGCCAATTTTTGAATGCTTACACGATCTAGAAATTTTTGTTGTGTGTATACATATTTAACTGGACTAATCTAGTCCGTCTGAAACGAAACATGCTGATCTCAACAGCACTAATAACATATTTCTTTACTTATAAAATACGCTAAATTTTGCAAAAACACCTTTTAAGGACAATTTGGATAATATCATCTAATTGATTTCGTTATTATAATGCATTGAGGTAAAAAAGGCCAATGGAAAAAATTGTGCTGTGCATATCTGTCTTCTAATGAAATAATTGGAGATTGTTTGAAAACACGTATTGCATTGAGGGTGAATTTTCATTTTGAATTAGCTATCCAAATTGCATCTTTGGTTTTCCAGGAAAAATATAGCAGGTTTAACTGCACATTTTTTAATTTTTTTTATAATTAGTTCGGCGATTGAGCGTACCAGAAACCTGTCTATTCAGTACTAAATTTAGTTGACGTAAACTGATACTCAAAGAGAATTAAGAAAGATGTAAAACACGTTAATCAGTACATTATTTCCTTTTCCTGTGCTGTTCGCTTAAGGATTTTACCTATGAAACGATTATTAAGCAGAATCAGAATAATTATAATCGATTTTGATATGTCCTCTTGTAAAACATATATAAAGAATTTATTACTTGTCAAAATGCAACATATATTCGAATTGTAAGTTGAAGTTTATCACAGATAAAATCCTGTTCTGGAAATACATTTCAATTAAGATATTTCAGCATTATTTTCTCAGATTCGTTTGCCAAGGTTGCCGATATTTTAGTATTTCATGTTACATACACTCAGTCAATTTTCAAATTTATTCCTATTCGTTATAATTGCTTCCATGTAAATACGCATTTTTCTGTAATAAATTGGCTTCCTTCTTCTTTTCATCCATAATAGGCGTAATTGTCGAAATAGACTCCTTGCGTGTTAATTTTGTTTCTCATTTGATTAATGAAGACAAATAAGTAAACTATTATTGATTTAGTAAATTTTGCTTCATAAAATTATATTATATAAACTGTTGAATTGTGATTAAATTTAAGGAAATATTGATAAAATCCAATGCTAGATGCCGTTTAAATCTATTTCACTTAAAAAATTTAAAATATTTGTAACAAATGGGCATATATTCATTTAAAAACCGACAGCTAGATAGAATTCTTTAAATCAAGTTTGCGAGCCTGAAGTAAACACCAATCCCAATGTATTTAACCAGTCATCGAACAACATAACAAAACTACCGCCAGCCGCAACGAATGGACGCGTGTCGACCTTCAATGATCATCAATAGAGTACGACGGCAAACTGACTAGTGAGGATCAAATCGCATTGCATATATATGTAAAGCAAAATTAGATATATGACTCTAACCTCTAGTAGTCTTGCATACATTGCACGTGACTGGAAATGTCGGTTGCACAATTTCTATGCAGTCACGAACATTAGCTGTTAGTAGCTTTCGCCACACATATATATAGACAATATTATTAAACAATTAAGTAGAATTTATGCGTCTTGAATACATATGTTGTTATGATAATGTTGCACCATATAATATAATAAATAAAGTGTACTAATTGGATCCACTGAATATTATCAATGGAATTTGATTTCAGAAACTTTGCCTTTAGTCAAAATATGTAGTGTTATTAATTTATTATTTCCTACATTTACCAGAACTAAAAGTAGCTGTATAATTCATATTTTCATTAGCCAAACCAATTTTCCTTCATTTACAGCATATTGCGATATAACGTATTGGTTAACAAGTCGACACGTCAGAATAAATTTATTTTAAAAAGAAACAGTAATACAATTAAAACAAAGAAAGATGTCAACGCATAATTGAACAAAAAAGAGTATACGTTTTAATTTCTGAGGTGACTGGATACAAAAGTGCTTCAATGGCAATTATTACAATTTGCCAAGCTTTTTTTAAACTAATAATAATTCAAAATTAGGAAAAAAATTGAATCTAGTCATAACTATATTACAAATTAGGTCTATACAACATAGTCAAACAGGCAACTTTTTCGTCAGAATTAAAAATGACTGCAAAATTTTGTAGTTTACATAAAATATATTGAAAAAGTAAATGAAAATAATTTGGGTTAAATTACATACATTATACAACAGCGAACATGAAATGCAAAATACATAGAACGAGACACTCATAGACAAACACGCACGTACACATGCAATTAACCAGCTTATATTCATTTCGCGTACACACTTATTTTGTTTCATTGTCTGCAAATTGAGGAAGCTGCAATTGATGGCTTCCAATTTTTGTAACTCTTTTTCGTTTCTCGCTTTATAAACTACTTACAAATACCTAGGATATGGATCGTGATTCCTAGAAACAATTTTTTCAGCTAATATAGAAAAGTCCCCTCTTCCAGCTTTTCTAGCTTTCAAATCCCTCCAGACAACGTCCACTTCCAAACCATTTTCCTTTTTTAACTACCAATTACCTGCATTAATATTAATACGCCAAGGAAAGGCAATGCGTTACATTAGATGATATTGCGCTTTCTAGTAAACTAATAACCGAGATCCACGCTATTAAAAAAGCTAATATATTTTTATGCACAATGGATTTGACAATTAACTATTGAAATACACTCGGTATTGCAGATTTTCAAAAGTACCTCTATTATCAGTGCAAATAGTATTTCATGCTCTAAGACATTATTGGTATTTTGCGCTTCTAAGATCGGCAATATCACTATGAATCTGTGCCACGTACAGACAACTATGACCAATCAACTTGTAGGAACCAGCAACAATCTTTCAGAGTACTTAGAAACCTATATATATATATATATATATATATATATATATATATATATATATATATATATATATATATATATATATATATATATATGGTATTACATTTTATTATATGTAGTATTTTTATTTCAGATTGACTGTGTGAACATCAGTCATTCTACTGTATTACTTAGATTATGTAAACTTATATTTGAAATGAATACGTTTTTGAAACTCTTAACGACAAATTTTAAATAACCTTAACGTACAATAAATGATTGTTGGTTGTCGTTTATGAATTTTCTGAAGATATTGATAGTTTTGTCAACAGGGAGGCTTGTAATCAGATTATTGACTTCCACAGATGTAATTTTATTATTTTTAGCGTCGATAAATTTTACTTGATTCTTGAAATCACAAGTATCACAAATCCAATTGTTTGACATTTCAACTTGTACTGACCGTATCAAGTACGGTATAAGTTAGTCCGGCTATTAAAGGGAATGAACTTCCATAATTATTTTCTAGAGTAATTTAAAAAGTGTCTACTGGACTGCTTAAGCTTTTATACAACAAAACGTCTGCTGCAAATTAATGTAAAGGATCAGGTTCGTGCAATCAAAAAAGTCCAGTTTTGTATAATTATAGACATAACATAGCTGCTCATTGCGCCATTTAAGCCAACTTGGCCGATTGCAAATTATGCGATTCCAAAACCACTTTAGTGTAAACATGCAAGGGTGTATTAAGTGTTGCGAACCTAGTAACAAATTAGTTCAGTTGCCACAAGAAGGATAAACAAAAGACAGCATGAACGGAAAGTATAATCTCATGCACATTTGTTTCGTG
Organism: Eudiplozoon nipponicum; assembly: GCA_029291075.1. NCBI lineage: Eukaryota > Metazoa > Platyhelminthes > Monogenea > Mazocraeidea > Diplozoidae > Eudiplozoon > Eudiplozoon nipponicum. The sequence continues at coordinate 19,859 of JAQBSW010011485.1, forward strand.
CTTGCAGGTGACTCATCTGTAGGAGCCGGTCTTACGTCCTTTAACCAATATATATTT
>JAQBSW010011486.1:0-19914 GCA_029291075.1 Eudiplozoon nipponicum
AAATGTCAATTTACAGGCCCGTTCATGCAAGTAAAACTGGCATTTCTGAAATGTATGCTTCTATATGAAATGTTTGCGTATGATTAACACAAAATAATAAAGTGCATGCTTGAATCCAGCTACAATCCTTCTGAAAATTTTAAAATGTCCAAGCATGATTTTCTTTTCATAATACCAATTTCCCGTAAATCTTTTGTTTCTAAATTTCATTTGACAGTCACTGAAGAAGAAATCAATCAAGCTTCAATTTTCTACACTTATATATTTTCCATCATAATGCCACTTCTGCAAAATTATTTGACTGGTTATATTAGCGCAATATTGAGTTACTAAAGCATGTTGTAAAATTAATATACATAAATCTAACAAGTGCATTAGCAAACGAAGTCACATACTGTTTCTAACACAATGTAATACAACAAATGCAGACTTAGATCTCCCACGAATTGGGATAAAGCATAGCATATACGAATAAGGTATAGTTTAGTAGGACTCTTCACTGAACCCTGTTTCCTCCTAGAGTGTCCCACATTTTCGCTTGTTTTATGGCCTTTTATTTAATGAGAGTACGATGGGCTGTTATAAAGTGACCGATATCGTTAATAAAAGTATGCGGCTAAGAGATGGCTGGCCTCCGTCTTTTCTGGCTCCAGTCAACCACCGGTGCCGCTTTGGTGGATTGACGAGCAGTATGCAAAATTGACCTTCTAAGGAAGTGTCCAAACCGATGCAACAGACGTTCTATAATAAGGTTTGATGGTGATAAAACCTCAAAGAATCGCTGTACAGAACTGATAGACTTTTAAAATTTGATCTTGATTAATGCCTCCTAATACTCAGCTGACATTGGCCCAAACCAAATCGAACTATTGCATTGTTTAACGAAGTTGTTTAGACACATGCAACTTAATTGTGTGATCCACGAAGTCTCCGCTTCGTAAAACAGGACCAATATTTTGCTTTACTTGAAGACCTTAGACTTGATTCTCAGTGAAATAAACGGGTGATCCCAAAGTAGTTTGTACAATTTTACAATAACAGTAAATGTATTATCACCAGATATACCAAACAAATGAACTCCTTGACGACTGGCAATAGGGTGTCATTAAACAAGACCTTCAATTTCGGATCAAAATTTAACATAACTACCATTTTCATGCATTTAGCTGCAGACTGTAATCAATAGACATTTATTGCGCCAAAATTAATGGTTTACGCGGGCTGTGGTATACCAGGAAATTGAGATAGCTGTAATTATACTGAGGCAAGGATTGGTCTGCAAATTGCAAATAGATGTGGATATATATATATATATATATATAATTTAGCTTTTGAGTGAGGGTTCTCATGTGCGCTAGACATATGCAGATATTGAGTTTAGTTAATGAGGCAAATTCTGTGGTGAGTCAATAGAATAATATATAAATAGAACGGTTTCGGAACGAGGTTACCAAATTTGCTTAAATCTGCAATTGTGAGTATTGTGCTGTGTATAGTTGCCTGAGGATGGTGCTGGAAATTAGGCACCGAAACGTCGCCAGTAAACAAAGATGTGATAGAACAGCATTTCTATTGGTTATTATGAACGATGTTGAAGCCTTCGGAAGAAAGGGACGAATTCGCACCCAGCCCGATCGAAGACAAAGGAAATGGAAATTGTGATCAATCGGACGTTTGTGAAACTGCTAGTGCAAAGCTACAAACCGCGTACACCAAATGCGGCATTGGAAAATAAGAAGCTGGCATTCCGAAATAAAATTTCAAAAATTAATTGCTCACTGCACATCGTCTCCTTTTTCTGCCATCAAAACAATATCAGCATACTCGAAGTCAGAATGCCGGGCGCTACCACCGATTTTCATTTAAGGTACTGTTGCAGTGACCCTAGCGAAAACTTGAGCGTTAATATAATTAAACAGAATTGAAGCAATAACACATCCAGGTCAAACGCCGGAGCCAATCACAAAAGTAATGATAAGCCTAAATATTTGCCGATGAGTCAATATAGCAGTAATTGAGCGATCGACCAATATTGGCTGGGACGTAATTATATATCAAAATTCGACATAGACTTACAAGTTCAATAGGATTTGTGTCACAAATAGTTTAATTTCCTGACAGTTCCAGGCTTTCAGCACACAGAAATTCACACAGACACGCAGACAGAAACCAACATAGACACATACACACACACACACACACAATAAGCCATCAACAATAAAACGGAAGTAAAACTGAAAATCAGACTTCGCCTCTTCAACTTAATCAAATGAAATCTAAGAATGAATATAATTAAGAGAATGTAATTTTCCGATGAGTTATCTCGAAATAAACGGTCATCATCAAATTGTTACATTATATTTTCTGTGATAATGACAGTTTGGTTCCTCACTCATTGTTTTACGCAAATATTTTAGATGCCCAATTCTGTTTCCTTTATAAATTCATAATCCACCAATACACTTAGGAGCAAACTGACAAAGCAGGTGAGATATTTCCTTTAGTCGATTCACTTAAACCAGTCGCCGAAATAAATTCTTACTACCATCACCAGCACAATTATTGTTTTTTAAATTGTATTACCTATATAGGTGGCGAAAGCCGAGAACGGGTAATTTTTGTGACTGCACCGAAATCGTGCAGCCGACATTTACAGTCAAGTATATTTTACGCAATACTACTAAGGGTGGGAGCCGCATATCAGATTTTGCTTTCTGTTCATATGAATTGCGGTTTGATTCGCGATAGACAGTATGCCGTCGTACTTTGGTGATGATCATAGAAGGTCGAAACGCGTCAGTGTGTGCGACTGTCTGTAGTTTTGCTTCGCTGTACGATGACTGGTTAAATACAATGACATTTTTATTTACTTGAAGCTCACAAACTTTATGTAAAGTATTGTTACCAATACCCGCGCAATCATTGATTATTTAATTGGATTACCTATATATATTTGTTAAAGCTTTAAACAGTTAATGATTGTGACTGCATTAAAATAGTGCAGCCGACATTTCCAGTCAAGTACAATTTACGCGTGACTGCTGTAGGTGAGAGCCGCATATCTAACTTTGTTTCCACATATATGCATTGCGGTTTGATCCTCGCTAGACAGTTTGCCGTCGTACTCTGATGATGATCATGGAAGATCGAAAGGCGTCATTAATTGTGACCAACGATAGATTTGATTTTTTTCCAACAATTGGTTAATTACACTGGGTTTTGTGTTTACTTAAAGCTCGCAATCTTGATTTAAGGAAGTTTTATCACCAACCACGCAATCAATTATCGTTTAATTGTATAGTTTCATAATAGCTAATTGGTGTCTCACTAGATAGATACAAGGCACGTCAATAGGTAAGTCTATAACTGTTCTGTTTAATCAAATATGTAAAATTAGTGTGACTACATTATAATTTACCATTTGAACGTGTTAAACTATTATTAATGCAAACATATTTGAGGAGGTCCTCATTTTGAATGAAGATTTTCATAACAGCTGCTTTCATTTTATCAGATATGCGCTCTTCACGTATATGAATAGATTTACGTATATATAACTGGTAAGTGTTCGGTTGCGTATATTTAATACGAGTACGTATTCATGTTAGTGAAAGTGCAGTTAATATATGTTCACTTTCTTAATGCACGCGTCAGGTAAATTATATTTTTCTTATTTGTATTTTCGTAATATAAAGCTGACTTCAATAAATAGGGGTATATAACCAAAAATCATATCCGAGTTATTGATAAAAATTTGTTATAATAAGAGACTTAATTAAAATATGAAATAACATACGGGATCGACAGACAAGAAAATTATGTAAAATACTTAAATAAAAAAGGGTAATATAAATAAAAGTGTTTATTAAGATAAATAACTGAGATCCCTAAGTAATTAAATAAAATAGGAAAAGGTTTATAGGCCAAATAATAAGCCCATCTGCCCATCGTGTGATTCTCTTTTCCTACCATTAGTTAATACTATGTTGCAAATCTAACCTTTTGATTTTGCCACCGCTGTTTCATTCATAACAGCACTTCTTAATATGCTTTCAATAGATTATCTGAACAATCGCGTCATTCTTTTACATTTGCACATCGCACTGCGTCCACAGTCATCAAAGTTAATTTTACATCCAGTCTCCATTGCATGACGGGCAAGATCAAACCTAGATACATTAATAAAAAATTAATGCTTTTACATGTTCTTTGCTTCTTATCTCCACAGGGCACATTTTATCACAAAAATACATGCGACCTACATATTTTATTTTGATTGACTTCACTACTGATATTCGTAAGAGGTACTTTTATAAAGGTTTTGAATTTTATATAAACATCTGATCCATAATGAACATATATTTGTCAGTATAAACCGAGCATTGTGTAGTGTAGAAAAGACAATTCATCCAGTAGACCGGTTTCGTCCTTATTGGGATGTCATCACGTATTGTCCTGAATTATTCGCGGACAGGGCTCAAACCTGGCACGTCTGTTTCGGAATCTTGTGCTCTAACCACTGAGCCAGTTAAGATATGCACTACTTAGGGTTTCTTGGTTAACCTTTCCTTTATGTGGAGTGTATATGACATCTTTTAGACATAAAGTGTCTACATCAAGATCGCAAATTTGATTAAAGTTATTATAATCACTACCTGCGCAACCAATGTTCGTTTAATAATATAAATGTTCAATTCAAAATCACTTCACTATATATTATGGAGTTTGTTCTATAATGATAATTCGGGAATGGCAAGTTTGAAATTTATCTCTAAAGATGCCATATAGACTCCACCTAAAAGGTAGGCTAACCGAGAAATAATAATTAGCATATAAATAAAAATTGTGTATAGTGTGCGGTAGGGTGGCTCATTCGTTAGAGCAACAGATTTCGAAGCAGATGTGTCCAGGCTCGAGCCCTGGTCGTGGCAAATTCTGGACGGCACGTGATAGGTTCCCAATAAGGACGAAACCGGTCTACTGGATAAATTGCCTTTTCTCCACTATACAATTCTAAGTTTCAACTGAGAAATTTATATACATAGTGGGTCAGGTGATTATATCAAGATTGCAAATTTGATTAAAGTAATTATTATCACCGCCCGCGCAACCAATGTTCATTTAATTATAAAGCTTATTATTTTACATTGTTTTGATCAATTTTCTGGGTATTATTTTGTTGTAAAATTAAACGATTGTTGGTTTCACTAGCGGTGTTTGAAATCATTTTTCATTTGTTATATTATACAGGGCTTATTTAATACTGAAAAAAGAATATTGGTGATGGGGTCGGTATTTTTATGAAGACCACACCATAAATTTAAATAATTAATGATATTTTAAAATGTATTTTTCCCCTACCTATAACATAAATTTAAATTTTAAGAATAAAAATTTTTCTGATGCGCGCGAAGTCTAAATTAATATTCGTTGACTACATGTGCATATGTATTAACTATATCTTACTGAATACTTAGAGTGCATCTATTGTATTAAATGAAAGCAGATGCAATGAAACTTGCCGTACGTATGTATAAATCTTGTAGTGTGAGTGAAAATTAAAACTTTCATGATTCGTCTACATTCAACTTTTATCACATATCTTGGCATGAATCTATTAAGGCTAGAAATAAAGAAATTCCAAGGGTTAGACATAGCCATGAGAATGTATAGGCGTCGAGTAAAATTCCAAACAAATCTGCTGTTTAAAGCGAGTAATTAAATTAACGTCTATGGATCTCAAGGCTAACTAGATGAGAATACATAACATTGGACTGAACAGGGCCATTCCTATGGAATACATACCTAAGAAAGAAATTACTAAGGAGACAGCTAATTCCTTGCAGAAAAAAATAAAAATAAATTTGAATTGTATGTTGCCAAATTGGTGTTAGAACATAGAGAGGATAAATGTAAGCAAGATTTTGAATTGAAAAGATTGAGATTAAATAAAATAAGATAATATGCCTCAAAGCAGGCAACACCAGTGTTAATTAATCAGAAAAACCATAATGATAAATTGTATGTACAATTAAATAATGAAGAAGTTTATAATAAAATAAATAGGGTCCCAACATTTAAGTTTCAAGGCGAAGTTAAGTCTTATCAATCAAATTATTGAGTTTGAGTAAATAGATTCAGTGCTCGGAAACTTAGTAATACCAAGGGTCACATTCCCTCCTAAAGTGTATGTGGTTTAGTAAAGATTCATAAACTAGATAATCCACTTAGATTAATTGTGAATGTGCAGAATTCTCCAATTTATAAAATGTCCAAATTTCTATGCTTTATAATAAGAAGATACACATGTTTTCGAGATTATACATTAAAGACCACTTATCACCTCACTGACATAATTCGTAAATATAAATTATTGGAGAATGATAGACTGGCAAGCCTGGATGTGGTATCTATGCGTAATAGCATTCCAGTGCAGGTTACATTATAGTGTGTCCAACGTTGTTTATCGGGATACCATGAAATATTAAATGGTTGTAAAATGATGTCAGGGTGTATTATTGAAATGTTTATAATCAGTATTTCCTCTACATACCTTAAATTTAGAAAGGAGTTCTACCTACAAATTAAACGTGTTTCTAAGGCACAAACATTATCGGTCCCAGTCGCTATTACTTTCATGTATTATTTTTTTTAAATATCTTGTTCAGCTCTTCCCTCAAACCAAATTTTTATTTATGTTTCTTAGATGAACTTTTCTTAATTTAAGATCATGTTGGTAAGTAGTTGGAGATTTATTTATATTTAGCTAATTAACTAGGAGGCTTAAAATTTACAATGGAAAAAGAAAGAAACTAAGAATTTTCATTTATGAATGTAAAATTAAAATGAATTGATCAGATTTTAGAAAAAGATATTTATAGAAAATATACTTATTTGAGTATCGTCCTGAATTTCTCCTCTAATCATCCGTTTGGAATTAAAATAGGTATTCTAAATTTCATGAAACGAAAAATTCCTAACTTAGTGTATTTAAAATGTAAGAACTACGATTTGTTAAAATTGAAAGACACAACCAGAATAAATTGTTATCCAATAAAATTAATTCAGAAAATGATAAACAGCGTAATATTGAAATTTAATGAAAAAATAAACTATTTAAAATTTGTTATGGATTTAGAAAAGCTAAACGAAGATAAGCAAAGAATTCTAGTTCTACCGAATTCCAGATTGATTAGAAAAATGAGGACATTCTCAACGAAATACAGCATTAAAGCAATATTAAGAAAATCACTTGGAAATGAGATGCCGAATCAGAAAGGAAACATTGAACATCTCAACACATCAGCTGTTTATGAAATACGTTGTAAAGATTGCAAACTCAGGCATATAGATGGAGGCATGCGTTAAGTAAAGTTGCGCAGAAGGGAACATCAAACTGCATGCAAATATGGACATAGTTGTAGATCAGATCTAACCAGGCACTCAATGGAGACAGGTCATCAGATAAACTGGGATGGCTGTAAACAGATTGCATTAAGTAACCGAAATAGATTAACCAGTTTGATTTTGGAATCAATTGAAATAAATCATCAATGAGTTTTATGTATGTGATATCTGTAGAAAAATCGTTAAGCATCAATTTGAATTAAGCCTTCTCGAACGTGAATTGAAGGAATCAGAGTTAACAAAAAATCTGACTAAGAGTACGCGGCTTTGAATTTGAGATAGTAAACGGAGCAATTAAGATGGAGTTTCATTTAGTTATATAGGATATGGATGTAGAAGGGTGTACTTTTGCGGATGTTATATTGTTGTTGTGAAACGTGCGCACTGGAGGAACTTACATGATTACTTAAATGTTGATTTAGATTTTTACACGTATATATATATATATATATATATATATATATATATATATGGATAAATTATCCTGTAAATAATTTAATAAGATTGCGAAGGATCTCGCATAATTGCTTACATGTTTATTTAGGTATGCATATTGTATAATGTGTGTATATATATAAGGTGTACATATATATATATATATATATATATATATATATATATATATATATATATATATATATATATATATATATATATGAATAGTACTTTATATGTGGAAGCAACTCAAATATTTGCTTATATTTTTGTTTAAATATGCATTACAATATGGTTGGTGCACCTATATATATATTTAGATTCCCATATAAGATTTGGGAAGAACACACATGGTTGATTATATGTTGATTTAGATATACATTATATATATATATATATATATATATATGGTGTGTAGACGTCAATTATGTATGGATATATTATTCATTTAATATATATGTATATATGTAATATTGATATTTCTTCTACTTAGTGGGAATTTTAATTACTTTAAGTTTAGTGAACCCACTTTCATGCTAGTAGAGTTATATATATATATATATATATATATATATATATATATATATATATATATATCTTCTTTGTGAAAGCGGTGTATTCGCCGTCGTTCAGTCTAATAAATTTGACAATTATATATATATATATATATATATATATATATATATATATATATATATTTATAATGTCCATGCCTTTTAATATTACGCAGTATATGTCTAATTAGGAAGAAACTGTGTTTTGCTTCCTAATTAGACATATATATATATATATATATATATATATATATATATATATTGTTTGTACACATAGATATATATTTAAATATTAACATATGTTTATTTGAGTAATGTACTTTATTCATTGAGAAACTCACATAGTTGCTTATATGATATGCATATTCTAAACGGTATGTACGCATCATAACCATCATCATCATCATCATCATTCAGAGCCATGCAAAAGCCTAAAGTGACTAATGTTTCACTGACATATAACTATATGTCGTTCATGGTTATATGTGGACTGTAAAAGAACACCAGGTCGCCCATTCCTAGTGAGGATGGTTTGTATTCTGAGTTTTCCTTCTCTTAGATAATCTTTAACCCAGGCTGATGTACACTATCCGCCAGTAGCCAAAATTTCCTTGAGCAGCCGAAACTTGCCCTTAGCGTCTGGCACGCTTGTTCTCGTTGCGCAAATTACATGGAACAAAAAAAGTTACTGCGCAGCTAGACCAAACTCGAGGCTTCACATGACATGGGAATTTGGCTGTGTCCCTTTAGATCCGGCAATTTTCAAGCTACCAGTGACGGACTGACTAATTTTCGTCCGCCGGCCTTCAGTCAGAGATTTATATGGCTACGGGACAGTAAGGTGTGTGCACGTATATATGTAGATAGATATTTTGAAAATTACATAAGATGTGGGAAGAACTAGCATGATCACTTATAGGATTATTTAGATATACATAAGATGCTGTGTGTAGACGTTTATAAGAATGGGCATTTATAAGTAATTCGTTGGTTTAAATAAATATAAAACAATAAAGAAGTAAGTAATTACTTATGCTTATTGCGGAAGGTGAATCGTATGAAAACACCGTATTACTTATATTTACATTTTTATGTATACATAGATATGTATATGGTTTGTACACAGATATTTTAATGGAAAATTAAATTTATACAAGATATGATTATAAATAAATGTGTATTTGGCTGATTTACCATTCGTTATTTTATGCGCCATATTCGGTCTTGACCAAACGTTGGAGTAAAATTATATTATTTTAATAGATTTACTAAACTCTCTCTCTCTCTCAATAATTTATTGCACACGGGATGAGATTAGGTTAACCGGGAATTGAGTATAACTTCAATATTATGAAAATGAAAGTTTTGTTGATCCATCTACTCGTCTGGAAAATTAAATAATAAATCGAGACGTCACGGTTAGGCGTGTATGTCAATTCATAGGTTTTGGAGTACACATATATGGCTGTATAGGTTTTTGTGTGTGTTTTGAATATTTTCGTGGATACATGTGAGTATAGGAAAATAGATATTCAGACCGGATAATGTGAAGGACAAAAAAATGCTTTGGGAAGGTAAATATCTGTAAACATATCTGTATTAAAAGGGGGTATCAAATTTACCACAAGTTGTTTTTTCTGTGAGCCTGGTGTCAACCCTGAATTTAGAACTGGAAATGAAGTTCCAAAAATTCGGAATAAATTCGGAAAACTTGATTCAAGAATATTTTCAGATAAACTAATTTTGTACGATTCCGAATTATGCGACCAGTGAAAACCCATTAACCAAGACAAAATGCACACTGTGTACCTCGAAATATAAAGGAATCCAGATTTTACCGACCTATGAGTGCTGTCAATCGTCGCGAAATGGACATCTGTGGAAACATCATATTAAGAGGGCAGTTAATTTAGCGGGCTCGCCAGACTAAAATTTGAAGACATCCTAGTGCACGTCATTTTTATTTTGTGTATAAAAAAAATATCTAAAGCGTGTAACGTGTAAATGGAAATTCAACATATTCCAATCTGTCCTATTTGGTTGCACACAACAGTTATATGCATATATTTAGTGAAACGTCATTTAGCGATTATGTGACTTATCAGTCAGAAGATTAAATGAAATAGCTACCGGAAATAACACATTTGCTTTGATTATTTTTCCCCAAGACTTGTGATGAATTATGGACTGATGAAACATATCGAAAAAGGTATCCGAATTACTTAAAAAACAATGAACTGGAAACAATCCTGTCTTAGTCACAACACAAATTATTTAAAAGTGTATGTTCATTGTGGATTACATCCGGTCTATTTCGAGATTATTTATCTTAGAATTTTTACGTTCCTGGTTTTCATTTGATTATGTTGACGAGAAATAGTCAAATTTCCATTTTAATTCTATTTCTTGTTGCTGGTTTATAGCATGTTGACTTGTAAATGTGTTACTGTGTGAGTGTCTCTGTAGATGTCTGTGTGCGTGTAGGGTTCATTTTTATTGAATTACAAACTGATTCAAAAGGGCGAAGCGTTGTTAGGATAGTCAGGTGTTGCTGAGCATATATTTTAAACGAGGCACGAATGCCAATTTAACGAATTTCTCAGTTCCACAACAAGCTATTTATAAAAAAACAAAAAAGCCTGCCTAAAGGTTCAAAACTACTCCATCGACATATTATTTTTACTCAAGTAGCCACGAATAACACAAGCCAATAACAATGTTCTTGCATACAGGAGAGCTCGAAAATCCAATAGACTAGTTTGAACAAGCATTCGAACGAATTGGCAACGAAGTGAAGTAAACTCAGCTGCGCAAACGGCATCGCTATCACCACTAACAGTGAAAAAAAATGCGAAAAAATTAAGCGCTTAGCACGACAATCTGCACACCCTGCGCTGATTTATAGAAGAATAAATAAAAAATAAGGAAAAACTAAATATCAGGGAGAAAATACGATGAAAATATTTAGTACACGTCAGTTTCAACAAAGCAAAAGTCTCGTCAAAGCTCAACCCACAGAAACAAGGCTAACCAGATCACAAACACCAGTATGGAATAAAATACGGACGACCTGTACACGAACATAGACACGCCTACCCGCGTGGTTTCAATTAGGTTTTGCACAAATGCGGGAATGTATTCATCATATGGTTTTAAAATGGCGTTTAAATTGCAATGCTCATTTTGTACGAACATTTAAACCTGGAGAGACTGTGAAATAAGGAAACAGCAAAGCATTTGTGTACATCCACCTTCAGTTGAGGTTCAATCCAAGGACATGATTTTTTGTTAGCATAAATCAGGCTGTAGTTTATTGTCCACATATCTTCATATGTACACGTTACTTTTAGCAAAGCAAAAGTCTCGTTATACCTTAATCCACAGCAACAAGACTAACCAAATCAGAAACACCAGTGCGGAATAAAATAAGGACGACCTGTAAACGCACAAAGACACGCCTACCTGCGTGGTTTCAATTAGGTTTTGCGGAGTTGCGAGAATATATTCATCATTTGGTTTCAAAAAGGCATTTAATTTGCAATACAAATTTGTCCGAATATTTAAACCTGGAGAGACTGTGAAATAAGGAAGCAGCCAATCGTTTGTGTACATCCGCCTTCAGTTGAGGTTCAATGCACGGACTTGATTTTTCGTTAGCTTAAATCAGGCTGCAGTTTAATATCCACATATCCTCATATGTACACGTCACTGCCAGAAAAGCAAAAGTCTCATTAAACTTTAATCCAAAGCAAAAAGACTAACCAGGTCAGAAACACCAGTATAGAATAAAATAAGGACGACCTGCACACTCACAGAGCCATGCACACGTGCGTGGTTTCAATAATTTGTTGCGCAATTGCAGACATATTTTCTTCATTTCATGTGAAAAGGGCATTTAATTTGCAATGTTCATTTTTTCTGCATATTTAAATTGTTGAGATTGTGAAATAAAGAAACAAACAATCATTTGTGTACATCAACGTCAGCTGAGATTAAATAATCTAACATGCTTTTTCGATAGCATTAATCAGGCTGCAGTTCATATGTGGATAACAGAATATCAGTTATTGCATTTATTAATTATTTAAAAGGCCATGTTCTGAGGAGGTAGGGGCAAGGTTCAATAATATTTTGCGCAATTACAGGCGTATATTCACCACATAATTTGAACCAAATGTTTAAATTGTAATGTACTTTCGTTCGAATAATTAACCGTCCTTTCAATCGGCCTACGTGTGTTTACTGAAAAATTACACATGTATATTGACAAATAATATTTGAAGCCGACATTAACGGCTGTTCCTCTATAGTTTCTTGTAAAGGCAAATTTGTGAACTTAAATAACATGCGTATTTTAGCTGTATTAAATTTGCATTCAATGTTGATCTGAAGATAGCTGACGTTAAGAAAAGGAAATTTACCGTTCTTTTCTATGAAAAAATTTTCCCTAATCATTGCATCTGAGTTGTTATTGGAAAAATGAACATATACGTTTGATGTCATAAATGGGGTTCACTTATTTAATTGTATGAGCCATTGGAAAAAATGCAATCGGTGTGGAAATTATTAATTTGTTATCTATTTTATTTTTGGTTGCGTTTTATTGCAAAATAAAATAAGCGACTTTTGATAAAATGTTTCCTTATTTAGTATTAGTTGAAAATAGAAGGTTATTGAGTAAGTGGGAACCAAAGGGCAACAATACATATTCGCAGGTGCATTACATTTATTCACTGCCATTTTAGTGCTTGTATTTTCGTACACAAGAGGTTTATTGTTTTTGTTGCTCATTTATAATTTAAAATATATGGATAATTTAAATAACATATCCTGATTTTTATTTTGTGCAAACAATAATTATAACCTGCGAATTTGCGGACCTTCAAATCAATTAGGAAATTTCTTTTCTTTTAAAGTGATAAAGGTTAAAGTTTTGATAGGTTTAAACAAACGACTCTAATTCTCTCTGGAACGAAAGCTAAAGCTATCAGAAACTAATATATTTCAGGAACTTGATTGTTTTTTTTCAATTTAATGCTAAATAAAACAACAGGTTTCTACTTAAAGTTGGTATAGTCAATCATATTTTTAATATCAGAAACTTCTTCGAGTGCTAATGGGTTTTAAAATTTAACTGTGGATGTAGTATTTACGCCAATAACAATAATTAAAAATATAACCATTAATTTAAGCCACCGATGCTGACTAGAACGAATATTAATTGAAAATAAAATAATTTTAAAATTTCTCTAACAACCTGTTTTTAAATCTTTTCGTATTGACAGATTGTGCTTGGTTTTAGTTTCCTGTATTTTGGCATGACATGCATGAAGACTCTCTGGTTGCGTTTGGTCTCCACCTTTAATTTATTTGTTATGTATATAAATTTGATCTTCACTTCCAAATATATTTTGCTAGCACGAGGCTATTTTTTCATTCAAGTATATTTTTAAGATCAGGAACAGGCAGTTTTAAAATACGGATTTACATGTAAAATCTCTTTCTAGATTACACTCGTGGGATGTGTACTTATTAATTAAATACACATTTGGCTTTCCTGGCTGTTATTTCAAAATCTGAGCAAACAACAGACCTTGCTGGAGGATTTGCAGATCTAAGTCTAATATACTTTGATGAAGAGATTAGTTTGACAAACTGCTGTAACGAAATTGATGGTCGTAGGTCAGATGTGCGTAGCTACAACTAGAAAGATGCAAACATAACATTTTTGAGTTTAGCATTAGGAGATAGGAAAAGAGTCTCAACGAATTAAGGCAGCCGCACCAGTTATTATCTTCTCAATCTGACACCGTAAAGATCTGAAAGACAATTTGAGTGGATCGGAGACGCTCAGATGCTTTTTTGATAAACTGCTCTAACTAAATTGGTGGTCGTAGGTTAGATGTGCGTAACTATAACTATACAGATACAAATATAAAATTTTTGAGTTTAGCATTAGGAGACAGGAAAGAGTCTCAACGAATTAAGGCAGCCGCACCAGTTCTTATTTTATCAATCTGACACCGTAAAGATCTGAAAGACAATTTGAGTGGATCGGAGACGCTCAGATGCTGTTTTGATAAACTCCTCTAACTAATTTGGTGGTCGTAGATTAGATTTGCGTAGCTACAACTATACAGATACAATATAAAATTTTTAAGTTTAGCATTACGAGTCTCAACGAATTAAGGCAGCCGCACCAGTTCTTATTTTATCAATCTGAAATCGTAAAGATCTGAAAGACAATTTAAGTGGATCGGAGATTTTCAGATAGTGTTTTGAGCTAAATATATATTTAATCCAATGGATCAGATTGTTCCAGCATGAATAGGTTTATCGGAAGATTTTATGACCATTATGATCTATTTCAGCAACATAATTATGGCCAAAATTTTTTCGGATATTTAGAGTTATTAATGGCCAAATTCCGAAGGACATGTAAAACTAAGAAGATAGCGCAAGTGTGCGAGTAGTTACGCCTGAAAAGGATGGGACGTCAAATTCCGTCAGAGCTTTATGAAAGCGTTAGCGAACGGGCTTCCTAGATGAATATCCCACAGGAAGAGATCAATTTTATTTTTACAGTTCAATAACCAGCCAGGCCACGTACCATATTATAGGACAATGAGATCCTGAACGTAAACTGGTCAGTTAAATACCGATGGTTGGATGGCGCGTACAAATTGCAAGAATAACAGATACAATCAGTGACAGCGAACGTAGTCATGATGCAACAGTTTAAGACATATACAGAAGCTCTTCTGGCAGAACAGAAAGAGGTTTATGATCTACGATGTGAAATAAAGAACATTAAGTGCCAATCCGAAGGCAGGGCTAAGGATAGATCACAATCTAAGGGTCACAATATGGCATTTATGTGAATATCAAGATGCTCTCTCTAGCATCTTGTTTGACCACGTGTATCATGCAAACACACTGAGAATATGAACGGAATGCAAATTGCCATGGAGAAAGCTGTCTCTACTCAAGCCAAGCCGGACCCAAATGGAAAACAGTTCAAAAGAGGTTGCGAGAAACACTGTGCTGCAAAAATAGTAAATCCCACACTAACTGGAGCCTTAGGAGGTTGCGCTCAAGGGCACCACGATGGGCTGTTTAAAGGCATTCTAAATTCATGATAGGAGGCAGCGACAACAAAGCAGCGCATCAAGACAACCGGAAAGAAGGTTAGGTTCTGATAAATTGGAGATCTTAAGAAAATTGCTAGGCTAAACATCAGGAAATTCAGAATTCTAGACAAACTGAATCGACTGGAATTTGTGTGAATTTGGATTCACAAGAACCGAGGTCAGAAATATTGGGATACCAGCCAGTTGGTTCATGCATGCCAACATTGACATTGTCGAGATATCCGAAATCAATGGTCCAATATATATACTTATTATTGTTAATTGTTTCAATAGTCAATTTGAATTGGAGATTTTAGAGGATACGACAGTGCAAAAATTCCTGCTCGCATTTCTACATTATTGAATATCGCGAAATTTTGCACAGGTGAATATCACCAGTAATCTCGAGATCAATTGTTTTAAAGCTTTTCATGAAATCCATGAGTACCATGTTAGCAAATGTACTGAATTCTAGCGCATATAATTCCTGAGAAACATGGTATTGTGTAGAGGCTGCATCGTTAATTGAACGATGCGTTAATGTTTATCAATTGTAAGAGCTAGATACACGATCTTCCTATAGTACTGATAGTCATGCGCAAAAGGAATAAGGCATAATTAGGAGTTTCTATAACAGAGTTGGTTTACGCAAAACGATTAAGGCCGCTTGTAGATCTTCTAGTAGACAATTCAAATTGTTTTGATTGGGCTTATAATTTCGAAGATTGTTTCATTGGAAGATTTAGTGATAAATTATGTTGTTTAGTTATGACGAAACCTGAAAAGAACAAAACCAAGTGATATACGCTCTCCAATTTGAGATTAACATCGCATGTATTTTTGTCTTTTAAGAATAGGAAGATAACCTTGACACCATTTTGAGAGAGACGATACCAGTTAAAATTGAGGACTGATAAAATTGTTGTCATCGATATTATTGTCATGGAGGATTGTGTTTACTTGGAATGCTGCATTCCAAAAGACGCACTAATTACGTTAGGTGCACTGGTAAGCATAATTCGATCTGGACTTATTCAACGTCAGCTAAAGCATGAAGATTGCGTCCATTACTAGACGCGTTTTTTAACAGATGGTGTATATGGAGTGAGAATTTCCTCCGAAAAGTATAAATGAAGAATTTATTTATAAATTTAAGCAACCTTTGCAGATTTGAACGAAAGTTATTTGAAAATAAGTAATATTGTAATATTTTCTCTAGCAATCTTTGTTTAAATGCTTTCGTACATTCTATTTTTAGGTTGTACTTGGTTCCAGTTTGCTGTATTTTATCCTGACGTGCGTGAGCCCTCTGTGATTGCGTTCGGTTTCGTCTTGAATTGCTTTAAAAACGTAAGCATTCTGAACTGGTTTAAGATGTATATAATTTTTAACTGCCCCTACGAAATATTTTCTTTCGAGCATATTAAGTAGATCGCGTAGTGGTGAATTAGATATTCTATTTTTTGCGAAAAATCCCTTTCTCGATCACACATGTGGGGTTCAGCGATCCGTGAAGTGCACTCATATTAAACATCAGCTATACAACCGTGGCTATCTTATATGCTTGTTTTAAATCTAATGGCATGAAAGACCTAGCTGGAGGAGTTGCAGATCTCAGCCTAATAGACTTTGATAAAATAGGATCGATTATATGTTGATAGACTGGATGTCGCAAGTTGGGACTTTAGGTTAAAAAATGCCAAATAGATTTCATCTGTAGGAAGAACTTGACGAAAACCATAAGATTTTACATTACTGAAAATTGAATGGAATACGCGCCTCGGGTAGCGCAGAGTAGGTTTTAAATGATTTTTAACCAGATGCTTGCTATTCAAAATTTTGGCAGCCGAAATTCTGAAAATTACTTATAAGCACCAATCCCATTGCATTTAACCAATCACACAGCATATCGGAGCTACCGCCAGTCACGCGTTCTGACGCATTTTGACCGTCCATGATCCTCGTCAAAGTGCAATTTCAATCTAACTAACTAGGATCAAACTGCAATTCATATATTAGTTACGGAAAATCAGATAGAGATATGAGTCGCATATTTAACTTTTCATAACTTGTATATGAATTGCGATTTGATTCTCTTTAATCGGTTTTCCATCTTACTCCGATGAGAATCATGGAAGGTCAAAATGCGTCAGTATGCGTGACTGGCGGTGGATTTGCTATGTTTTGTGACTAGTTATATAGATTTAGATTGTCGTGTACATCAAGCTCACAAACTTGATTTAAATAATTGTTTCCACCTTCCGCGCAATCAATGATTGTACAATTTCAGATATGTGCTCACTGCTGAATGAATCGGTGAAGTTGATTAAATGCATTTGTAACATTAAGTAATGCTATGCCCCGCAAGCAACATATATCTCTGGTCAAATCCTGCAAATCAACTTTAATCTCATTTAATTTCCACAGGTATCATAGTGTATGCTACATAATGAGACATCGAGAGTAGTTTATCAGAAATGTATTAAGAAATCAATATCAAATAGTATCCTCTTGGAGTAAATACTTCTTAAAAATTTAAGTTGATTTATGACTAAAAATTGCATGCAGTTCGCGGTTAAGGTGGTTTAGTTGATAATTTACGGAACGGAAGAAATATGTCTTGGCTCGAGTCCTGCGACGGCAGTCGTGATGTATATATGATGTTTCCATTATAAACGATCCGGTCTATAAGTTGGATCGAAATTGCTATCGTATGCACTGATTAGTTTTTACCGAGCAGTTTGACTCAGTGTTTATGGCACCAGATTCCAAAGCAGACGTGTACAGGTTCGAGTCCTGCCCGCAGCAAATTCTGGACAGTTAAGATGAGTTCTAAATAAGGCCGAAACTGGTCGATTGGAGGAATTGCCTTTTCCATACTGTATGTACTAGCATGTACCTTATTTCAAAGTAAAATTTGCCTAAGTTAACAAGTAAAAATATCGCGAAAATTGCTTGTACTGAGCTAGATTTAAATAAATTAATATTTAATAAAGCCTATAATCAGCTAAATTTAGTTCTATTATATATGATTGCACACAAAGAAAAAAACCTGAGAAGAATTTTGATCTAAACATAACTGTCAGATAGGCCTAAGATTGCCAAATATCCGACAAATTCCTTTTTTTACATATCATTTTTCTGCCAGATTGATTTCTATGATGTTTTAGAGCAAGCAATTCCAGGACAATCTTTGAAGCAGAACCTGTCAATTTTGACATCTCTTTTCACATCAAAAATCAAACCAAATTTGTGCTCGTAAATAAAAAAGAAAGCAAATTTTCCGCTTTGCTTGTGTGCACGTGTGAGCGTCTTTCCGTAAGCTGACATACGTGCTACTATTCATTAAATCAAGTTTGCGAGCTTGAAGTAAACACCAATCCCATATATGCTACAATACAGACTTGCCTAGCATTTAGTATAGAACTTTTGATCTTTTACAATTTCATGGAATCACTTAATTTAATATTGGAAATAGCAGATAATTTATTCAGAATGATAATTTGCGAAACATAGGCTTTTGCGCTTGCATTTTGTTGTTTGATTAGCATCAGCACGTAGAAGTTAAAGATAACGAGAAAATTCAGGTTTAGCTGAACTAGTTCTGAGGTTGTCGTATAAAAGATGGGGTAATAAAATATCTACACAGTTGCTTGTATAACGTTTCGTAACTGGATCCATATTTTTCACTTGACTTGAATGGACGAAACTTCAAAACACCATGCGTCATTATTAAACAATCATTGATTGTGTGGATAGTATTATAATTATTCACATAAAATTAGCAAGTTTGATATAAACACCAATCCTAATGTATTTAGCAGCCGTGCAACAAAACAAAAGTACAGTTAGTCACATGTACTGACGCGTTTCAAACCTCCATGGTCATCATCAGGTAATGTACGATTAAAATCGGCTCCATGTTGATTAGATAAATATGATAAATAGAAAATAAAAATTGTTCTAAAACTAAAATTTGACCACAAGTTTAAAAAAGCAGAGCCATTTCCGGAAATCCATCGAGCTCAATTCCAACATGCTTTCCGATTGGTATAAAGCAAGAAATCGTGTATAATACGGAACAGATACTCCGACTTGTAGATTACAAGACTCGAGTTTATGAATAGCTTGCCATTATTGTTGCCTTGTTACAAGTTTTGTTGAATTTTAGCTTTCATTTAACAGCTGAATGTCTATGTAAGTTCTTCAGAACGTTTACGTCGGCAACGTGAGCTATCTATAGAATGCAAAACTTATTTTAGCCATTTTGTATAATAGTAATTTAATCCTGGAATTTTTTTAAATATAATAAAGGAAATCTATATTTTAATCAATGTTAATAAAAGACAATTAAAAAGGCTTCGTTTTGCTACTTATTTCATTTTAAC